>JAJOZX010009497.1:32500-127500 GCA_023014485.1 Bathynomus jamesi
ATAAAAACGAAGGAGGGCAGTTTCGAAATTAACGATTTGTGCCAAACTCTTTTAAAAGCTTTGGATATGTCTAGCGCAATAGCAAAAGTTTCACCAAAATCCCGAAAGGAGGATGACCAAGAGTCAGAAAGATATGCAAGAAGTTCGTCAGTAGAGCGTCCCGTTGTGGAACCCATACTGGCAATCTGAAAGAAGAGTGTGAGAAGAGCGCTGTTTAAAAATCTTCCTATTAAGGATAGATTGAAAAACTTTAGGAAGGCAAGAAATCAAAGCAATTAGATGATAGTTGAAGGATTGAGAGCGGTCACCTTTCTTTGGGACAGACTGAATGAAAGCGAATTTCCAGCAGGAAGGGAAAGTGCCAGATGAGAGACAAAGACGAAAGAGTTTGCCTTGGCAGGGTGTCAGCACAGAATCACAGTTCTTAAGAACAACAGGAGGAACACCATCAGGACCATAAGGCTTCGTAGAGTTGAGCCCAGATAGGGCAGAAAGAACATCTTCAAAAGATTCTAATTTCAGATATAATAAGATCAGAGGGAGGAGGAGATGGAGGAACAGCACCGGAATCGTCCATAGTTGAGTTGGAAGCGAAAGTTTGGGCGAAGATTTTAGCTAATGTCACTAATGCATTTTTGATGATAATTAATTTAGTTAACACTTATGAAGATTTGTGAACTTCCTCAGATAGATTTGGTATCGTTATTATTAATATATTAGTCTTAATATGTCATACTTTCGTAATTTTTGCACTTTCTTAGTAAGTATATTTAAGACTATCATCATTTCTAATTTGCAATAATAGAAATGAACTATTATTGGTATTTCATCTTGTTCTGTTTACCGTATCATTTACAATTTCTTCTTTTCTATTTTTTCTATTATTATATTGTATTGTTTACCACTTCCTTTTCTACAGGGTGTCCATAAAGTCACGCATCATAGAAACATAAGCAATGTCTATTTATGTCTCCATCAGGCCAAATATGTTGAGGAACATTCAAAGAAACCTGCTTTCTCATTTACAAACATGTTTTGAGATTGGTGGGAATCATTTCGAACAAATAAATAAAATAAAATAAAATAAATAAACAAAATAAATGTATTTGCCTATGATACGTGACTTTATGGACATCCTATGTTATTTCAAAGATTATTTCAATTGTTATTTGTAATGACAGAATTAAGTAAATGCAACTTTATTTTATTTTCCATTAATTCTATTTATATTTCTTATTTTAAATTGTAAAAATAGAAATGAATCTCAGATTTTTGACTGAAAAACTATCAAGCTTCCCAACGAGGCATATTCAGATAAGAATACTATAATTAAACTACTTGCCACTAAAAATACAAAATTAAAGTTGATGCCAACAGTGTGTGAACCTAAATGAATGTGATTTGTATCGTATGTAATTTGTTCTTTCTGAATTATTATTATTATTATTATTATTATTATTATTATTATTATTATATAGCTCTGAGGCTTCATCATTTATTTCCCGCACGGTCTTTAAAAGAAAACTAAACGAAAACTAATTACGATGTGTGTATATATACAATTTTGACCAAAGAGTAGTATTTTAAGATTATCTGATAAAGTCAACTGAAACCAGCTTGCTACTTCCGAGTAATGACCTGTCGTTCATGTATTGAATTTTATACCACTTTGTAGTTTAAATATATTTGTCAACAAACTGCTTATAGACAATTCTAGAAGAATATTTGTAAGGAGACGTGAGGCGTGGAGTCGTGGAGGTGGATCTTAATTATTTAGGGACGCATCTTTGTTAAAAGAGTTGACGATATTGTGAAAATTGATCGAATAATGAAGTGGTAACAGTATTACAAAAGCTTGAACAGATATGCCCTGCTCAGTGTACGTCGTCTAATTGGACAAAACTTTGAATTTGTGCTTGATCATAACAACCCAAAAACGCAGCAAAAAAAAAAAAAGTTTCCGGAGAACTAAATACAGTATATGGTGGTAGCCATTTGAAACTCTTGACGTTAATCCCATCGAAGACAAATTAAAATATCTGAAAACCAATATAGGTAAGAAAAACCAAGAAACCTAAAATCATTATAGCGTGTTTTATAAAGTATTTGCAGTGAAACTCTTAAAATTTATTAAAACGTGTCTTCGGTGCCAAACAGATGTTCTGACATTATTAAAGCGAAGAGCGAAAATACAAAATATTGATTTATGTAGTCTTGTTTTGTACAAATTTAATCTGTAACAATATTTCCTAAAAATATTTTTCCTATTTTACCCAATCTAATTCTTATTAGAAAAATATTTCGATTAAATTTGGAGGTGTTTCGTGCGTTGGTCTCTCTTCACACGGAGGTCATGCTGGTGGCCCCGCCTCTAGGTCTGTCTTGGTGGAGGAGCGAGTTGCTTTCTTACGCTCTCCACCGTACATAGCCAGGCACGCCCGGTTCATCTGGTACCGTCCTGAGCCAGGCATCCAGTCTTCTCTTGAAGACTTCAACTTTGACCCCTGTTACGTTTCTGAGGTCCTTTGGAAGCTGGTTGAAAAGTCTTGGCCCCCTGACAACCAAGCTATTTTCCTTTAGAGTTGAGGAGGTCCCTTGTCGGGCCTTTAATTTGGGAACACTACACATTCTGCCTTTCCTATTTTTGAGTGTTGTTTGAATGGTAATTGGGTTTAGTTTTAGGTTTGGTGCCAGTTTTTCGATCATTTTCCATATGTAGATTATGGTGTACCCCTCTCTCTTCTTCTTTCCATGAATTATATATATATATATATATATATATATATATAATAATATATATATATATATATATATATATATATATATATATATATATATATATATATACTGTCAACCATAAAGCTACGTGTGAAAAATTGTAATGAAACAAATTTATTTTGTA
Organism: Bathynomus jamesi; assembly: GCA_023014485.1. Taxonomy (NCBI): domain Eukaryota; kingdom Metazoa; phylum Arthropoda; class Malacostraca; order Isopoda; family Cirolanidae; genus Bathynomus; species Bathynomus jamesi. The sequence continues at coordinate 35,403 of JAJOZX010009497.1, forward strand.
ATACAATGTGGCATGTATTCTTGTGTGGATAACTGATTTCAAGGTTTTCGGTCCAGGTTCGGTCCTGTGCTCGCAGGAAATAACCTTTTGGATAATGTACAGTATGTATAGTGGGCAAAGACGGTAGGCCTTATAATTAATGTAATTAAATAAATATAGAAGAATTTGTTTGAGGGATCACCATTTGATCTTTCGATCAAAACAAATAAATGTCATTGAAGAAGATTAACAAACCTCGTGGCTTTTAGTTTAATTAACAACACGATTAAATGATAAAAGTTACAGTTACTTGATTAATTGTGCAGCAAGAAAAGTGCAAGAATTACTGATTAACAGTGATGACAAAAGGACAATTAATATAAATGAATTGTTGACATTAAATGTTATTATATGGAAAAACAATGTTCAGTAGCTTCTTAATAGAATTACAGAACTACGCACGATTGAGAGGAGGAGAGCGAACGAATGCATGTATCATGCTGCTACACATATATATATATATATATATTATATATATATATATATATATGTATGGATGGATGGATGTCATGCATGTATGGATATACTGTAGGCCACAGCTATAGCGTACAATAATGTGATTCATTTCCCTACGGGCCGACAGCAACGAAAAATCCTTTTAATGTGTTATTCTGTGGAACCGAAAAAGGAAGTGCGGATTTATACAAGTAATCGTAATAAATTTAGAAATGTAAAATATAATAAAATGTAAACTTCCTCTCTTTATGTATTTATATTTTTATGAATTTTAATACCAGGACATCGTACGAATATATATACGTATATATATATATATATATAGAGAGAGAGAGAGAGAGAGAGAGAGAGAAAATATTATAGAAATATACACGGTGAACCAAAAGTAGGTGGACAGTAGGTTGAATACGGTTTGTTTATATTATATTATAACTATGGTGTTCATTATACTATGGTGTTTGTGTTATATTATATTAATATTATAACTAAATTTATTTAAATTTTATTTGTATTATAGTATACAAAAAAATTAAATATGTATTCTCAAAATAAACGTTATCATTACTGTCCCCCTACATTTGTTCACCCTATATATATATAAACTATCGCGCTCTCAGTGCTCAACGAGGATTCCATGGAATTAATTAAAAACAATTTGATGCAAACTTTATTTCTACGAGAGCTTTTGTACTTGTGAAAAAACTTGAATGAACGAAACAAAATTTTTTGTTAACTCTTTCAGAACGACCGGTACATATTGGTAACGCTTGAAATACAGCATTCATAACTTAGCGCTACAGAAAAAAAATCGCCCTTAACCCTTCGCTCCGGGTGTGGCATATAAACTACACGCCCAACTTGAGCTCAGATCCTGGTGTGGTAAATAAACCAACTCCTAATCTTTGTGAATTCCGAGTGTAGTTTATAAACCAGGTAATCCCTCTCTTTCCACCCTCTGGGGTGAAAATGGGGGGGGATATATGTATTATAATTCAAAATCATATAATTCGCTTCAAGCTATTCCCGAAAGTGAAAGGATTGAAAGGTTAATGGCGAGTTTGTTTTCATCTGGCTGTCGATTTCCATTTTTACTGTATTTGATAAACAATATTTATCTTGTTCATGAAATCGGTTAGCAACGGGTGATTTATATAATTCATTCAAGTTTGAGATTCAAACTTCACTCTCAAGTATAAGTTATACAGATTTAGGCGTCCTTATGAAGTGAAGCAAAGATACTCGATTGAAAGGCGTTAAGTATAGTTCGTAAAGGAAAGATGGATTTTATAAGACTTCACAAGTGAATGATTAAAATACACTTACGCACTTTTTTTTTTAATTTTTACGTTACTTTGAAAATTGTCCGTTTTCGTATGGTTTTGTTCAAAATAATTTTGTAATTTTGGATATATATACTTTGGTTAACCTTGATTTTGCTTCCACCCGAATTATTCATTCCACCTTAGACCTACAACTTAACGTAGAACCCGAACCACGACCCATCAGTGGTGGTCAGAAATTACAAAGTCCTTGCGCAGACTCGATCTCACGACCTCCCGATCAGCAACCCTACGTCTTAACGACTAGGCTACCCAGGCTACCCACTTATTTACTGACCAATTTTTATTGTCTGGAAGGATGAACAGCTAGGTTGGCTGTGCGCCGCCTGCCGTCACCGGGAATCGAACCAGGGGCCGATGGATTCATAGCCAGCGATGCTAACCACCACACTTCTTAGCCGCATTATATATATATATATTATATATATATATATATATATATATCGAATAAATAGTGAGATATGAACATTTAATGAGTCTGTAGTGAATACTCTTATTTTAGTTTCAAGATAAATGTTAATTTTACCGTCTTGAATTTCGGAATAGTTATAAATTCATTTTAAATTAGTTACCCATTATAATTCAATTGTGAACCACATTAATACTAATTTTATGTATACTATATTATTTTATTGTATGTAAACATAATTAATTATATATCACAATTGTCAGTTAATTATTTATATTCAAATATTTATTTTAATCTAATACCATGTCCATTTGCAAATAAATAATAGAAAACCAAAGGTTATATTTTCCACCTTTGGTACTGTCGTAGTTTCGCCTAACGGACTCAATACGGCTAGTGAGATAATCACTGGTTGGCACTTAACTAGCGGCAGTGCTTATGGCTACATCATCCAGGTTAACCTATACCGGATAGATGCGCTACGGTCCCAAGCCGTAGCTTGCCTAGGCCAACGACGACGACGACGTAAACCAACAATTGGTGACCCCGGAGCTGGATTACCCCTTCCACCCGAACGACTAGGACTAGACTGTAATGTCGTTTCGTGCCCATCACCCCCTTCACCCGAACGACTAGGACTAGACTGTAACGTCGTTCGTGCCCACCACCCCCTTCACCCGAGCGACTAGGACCAGACTGTAACGTCGTTCGTGCCATCACCCCCACTTCACCCGAGCGACTAGGACCAGACTGTAATGTCGCTCGTGCCCTCTGCCCCTCACCCCTGCCCGTGCGCTCTGTGCCTGCGCTCGTCTCAACCTCCACTCCTTCGTTGGGAACTTGTCGTCTTGCTTGTACGTTAGCAAGCATAGGAGAAGATGCCTGACGACGCTGGTGCCATCTCCCACTTGAGCGTAAAGCTCCCCGTCTTCTGGCCGGGTGATCCATTTATTTGGTTCCACCAAGTGGAATCACAATTCAACTTGGGAAGGATCACCGCTAGCAGGACAAAATACGATCATGTTTTGTCCTCTCTACCAGCGAGCATCATCTCTGAAGTCCGTGACGTCATCGTGTGTACTTCCACGAGTGAGGACCCATACAACGATCTGAAGTCTGCCATCCTGTGCCGCACCACTGTCTCCGAGCGTGAGAAACTACATCAGTTAATCTCAAAAGAAGAACTTGGAGACCGTAAGCCCACTCAAATGCTGAGGGCTATGCAGTGCGCTCTAGGCGAACGCGCACAAACCTTCGATAAGGACATCTTTAGACAGTTGTTCTTGCAGAAACTTCCTCCATCAGCTCAGCGTGTCTTGGCCACTATGAATCCTGCTACTCCAGTTGATAAACTAGCAGAAACTGCCGACAAAGTAGTGGAGATTGACACAGCTCCGGTCAACAACGTGAACACACAATCGGAACTGGAGTTGAAAGTGAAAGAGTTAAGTCAACGACTCAACCACGTTTGTTCTCTGCTACAAAATCAACGGCAAAGAAGCCATTCTCGGTCAAGATTTATGAAGAGGCATCGTTCGAGTTCCGGGAAGATCTGCTTCTACCACTCGAAATTTGGAAAGAAGGCTAGGAAGTGCATCTCCCCTTGCAATTTTTCGTCGGAAAACCCCAGCAGCGAGTCCTAATGGCGTCTAGTACTCGCACTGCCAACCTGTTATTCTAAAGGACAGGAACTCTGGTGTCAATTTCTTGGTCGATACCGGAGCGTCAGTCAGTGTATTCCCTCAAAAATCTGGTCATAAGCACTCGGAATCTCCGCCTCTATACGCTGCTAACGGTTCACGCATACCCACGTACGGTACTCAGTCGCGTGAACTAAACTTGGGCCTTCACCGATCCTTCAAGTGGATTTTCATCTGTGCTCAAGTGCGGCATCCCATAATCGGCGCTGACTTCCTCCAGCATTTCAAACTCCTGGTGGATCTTGACAAGCGACGCTTATGCGACCAGGCCACACTGCTTTCTGTTCTTGCCAAACAGGTTGCCCTTCCAGACGCCTCGAACTCTGCACTTTCCTCGTTCCCCCTAATTCCATGTACCAGTGCCTTTTCCAGCGATATCCAGGAATTCTTCAACCGATGCAGATGGGTGATACCATTAAGCACACCATTACCCATCACATTACAACAAAAGGTCCCCCTGTGTTTGCAAAACCCAGACGTCTTGCCCCGGACAAACTGAAAGCTGCCAAATCGGAATTCCAGCTTATGATGGATCTTGGGATAATAAGACCTTCCAAAAGCAGTTGGTCCTCTCCCCTACACCTGGTCCAGAAGAAGTCAGGAGACTGGAGACCATGTGGGTTACCGGTTTTTGAATTCGACAACCATCCCGGACCGATATCCGGTACCAAATGTCCAAGACTTTACTTCTCTTCTCCACGGCAAATCTATCTTCAGTAAAATAGATCTCGTAAGGCTTTCCACCACATTCCGTAGAGCCTTCGGATATTCCAAGACTGCAGTTTGTACACCATTTGGGTTATTCGAATTTTTGAAGATGCCGTTCGGGCTACGGAATGCTGCGCAAACCTTTCAGAGGTTTATAGATGAGGTCACCAGAGGCTTAGACTTTGTTTATGCCTACATCGATGATTTGCTTGTGGCCAGCTCAACGGAAGAGGAACATAAGGAACATCTTTCACTCCTCTTTCAACGCTTAGAACAATACGGTGTTACTATTAATGCATCTAAGTGTGTGTTTGCACAGCCAACCTTGGAATTTCTTGGTCACACGATTTCGCAGCACGGAATTACCCCCCTTCAGGACAAGTGTGAAGTGATAAAAATTACCCTATGCCAAATAATCAGCGTGAGTTACGTCGGTTTCTAGGTTTGGTAAATTATTACCACAAGTTCATTAAAAACTGTGCCAGTGTTCTTGCTCCTCTACACGCTATGATCACACACAAACGCAAGGTAACGAAATTGTTATGGTGTAGCGATAGTTTACAGGCGTTCGACAATGCCAAAAATGCTATCAATAGTGCATTGTCTCTGTCATTTCCTATCAGTGATGCCCCCCTAACTCTGACGGTCGATGCATCAGATGTTGCGATCGGTGGAGTGTTGGAACAAACCATTAACGGTCAACAAGCACCCATCGCGTTTTACTCGAAAAAGCTGCAGCAGCCCAAACGCGTTATAGTGCTTTCGGACGTGAACTTCTTGCTATTTACTTAAACGTGAAGCATTTTCAACATTTCCTTGAAGGCCGAGATTTTGTGTTTTTACCGACCACAAACCTTTGATCACTGTCTTCAATAAAAACAGCTGTAACCACTCTCCCAGAGTCATCAGGCAACTCGATTATATCTCGCAATTTACCACAGATATCCGCCACATCAAAGGTGTCTTGAACACTCCAGCGGATGCACTTTCAAGAATAGAGATTACTTCTGTTACCTTCAGCTCTACACTGTGGAATGCTATTGCACAGGATCAAGATAAGGATACGGAACTACAAGACCTGCTCAGGGAAGACTCCACTCACTCACTTTCCCTCAAGAAAATGAGTATGCCAGGATTGTCTGTGCCCCTCTATTGCGACGTATCAACAGCTGCTATTCGCCCTTATGTCCCTCCATGTCACAGACAAGCAGTCTTCACGGATCTTCATAAGCCCTCCCATCCTGGTATCCGTGCTTCGCAACACCTGGTTACCTCTCGCTTTGTTTGGCCCTCGATGCGGAAGGATGTCAAACATTGGACCAAAACGTGCCTTGCCTGCCAGCGTGCCAAAGTCCAAAGGCACACCAGGTCCCCCTTTGACGCATTTCCGCCCCCATCCCAGCGATTTGAAGTAATTCATGTAGACATTGTTGGCCCTCTTCCAGTGATTCAAGGCCAACGTTATCTGCTCACCTGTCTCGACCGCTTTTCCAGATGGCCTGAAGCCATCCCACTTCCTGATATCCAAGCGGACACTGTTGCAAGAGCCTTTCTTCATGGATGGGTATCAAGATTTGGATTGCCGACAAAAGTCATCACTGACCAAGGTCGCCAATTTGAGTCTTCGCTTTGGAAGAAGTTTACCAGCTTGTTGGGTACAGTAATGCGCATACCTGTGCGTATCATCCGCAAGCTAACGGCCTCGTCGAACGCTTCCATCGCCAGCTGAAGTCATCCCTTATGTGTCACGAAGACTCCCATTGGATGGATAAGCTTCCACTCGTTTTGCTTGGTATTCGCTCTGCATTTAAGAGTGATCTGAAGACTACAGCGGCTGAACTAGTCTATGGAACAACACTGCGGCTACCAGGTGGCTACTTCACTGCAGGGGATAAGTCATGTGATTCCTACGGAATTCGCTCAAACACTTTCCTCTCACATGCAGTCCCTTCAGCTGTTCCCCCTCGATTGACTAGCCAACAGAAATCTTTGTTTCCCCAGCCCTCCAGTCTTGCACCCACGTTTTCGTTCGTGTACCTCTCCCAAACGGCCTCTCCAATGTCCATATGACGGACCCTATGAAGTTCTCCGACGTACGCGCAAATCATTCCTCATCCAGCGCGGTTCCAAGGTCGACAAGGTTTCTATCGATCGTCTTAAGCCTGCGTTTTTGGAATCAACCTTAAGCGAGGTACATGTAGCTACCAAAAAGGTCCAGCGGAAATCTGTGTCGTTCGGAACTCTTTGAACTTCCTCTCTGGTGGGGGAGTGTGTAGTGAATACTCTTATTTTAGTTTCAAGATAAATGTTAATTTTACCGTCTTGAATTTCGGAATAGTTATAAATTCATTTTAAATTAGTTACCCCATTATAATTCAATTGTGAACCACATTAATACTAATTTTATGTATACTATATTATTTTATTGTATGTAAACATAATTAATTATATATCACAATTGTCAGTTAATTATTATATTCAAATATTTATTTTAATCTAATACCATGTCCATTTTGCAAATAAATAATAGAAAACCAAAGGTTATATTTTCCACCTTTGGTACTGTCGTAGTTTCGCCTAACGGACTCAATACGGCTAGTGAGATAATCACTGGTTGGCACTTAACTAGCGGCAGTGCTTATGGCTACATCATCCAGGTTAACCTATACCGGATAGATGCGCTACGGTCCCAAGCCGTAGCTTGCCTAGGCCAACGACGACGACGACGTAAACCAACAAGTCTAAACGAATTTTTATCAGTAGTGTGAAATTGAAATATATTAACAAACTATTTCCAACAAGCAATCCATCAAACCTGGCTACCTGACAGAAATTTTGGAGCAAGTATAGTTTACGTCCCCCTGTGGTGCTTAGTGTAGTTTGCGTTCCCCAACTTTGTCCGCGTATATCTAATCAAATAAAACATTATAACTAACGAATATATATATATATATATATATATTATATATATATATATAATATATATATAAAAGGGTGATCCAGAGAAATGGGACCCAAAAGAAACCCCTGTAACTCTTAAGTATAAGTCCTTTTATAAAATCATACGCATCATTCGAAAGAGGATAGTTACAAGTTTGTACAGGATTGTATAGGTTTTGACAATACAAGACAAGATAAGATACAAAACAAAATAAAAGTGTTAGTTAAAACTAACCCTTCAAGATGACTGCATGGACTGTGGAACAGCTGCGTTTCATAACTGAGCAATATTATGAGCATGGAAGAAGTGTAGTTTCAGCTCAAAGATCTTTCAAGACAAATTTTCAGATGTCAAAATCACCTTCTAAGAAAGTAATCCGTCGGTGTGTCAGAAATTTTTCCCTAACTGGCAGCATTGGAAAAAGAAAACCAACTGGAAGAGTGCGCACAGTAAGGATAGACGAGATCATTAACAGAACTCATGAAATTGTACAGGATAATCCTAACATAAGCATCAGCTGTTAGGAGTTGGATATGGAACAACACACCGTATATTCAAGCAAAATTTAATGCTCTTTCCATATAAAATTCAACAGTGCAACAACTAAACGATGGAGATTTCGCACGAAGACGACAATTCTGTCAATGGATCCAACAGAAGGTAAATGACACCACCAATTTTCTAGCAACTTTGATTATGTCAGACGAAGCCCATTTTCACTTGAATGGAACTGTAAACAAACAAAATTGTCGTTTCTGGGCAACAGAAAATCCATTGAATATTACCGAAGTCCCGTTGCATAGTCAGCGTGTAACTGTTTGGTGTGGTCTTACTGCATCTCAGATCATAGGGCCGTACTTTTTCGAGGATTCCACCGGAAACACGGTCATTGTAAATGGTGATCGCTACGAAAAAATGTTGACCGATTTCCTTATTCCTAAATTAAGAGATCTTTGTCTAGAAAACCACTGGTTCCAACAAGACGGAGCTACCTGCCATACCACGAGGAACTGCATGGCAGTTTTACGTCAAACGTTTCCAGGCGAGTTAATCTCAAGATTTGGAGACGTTGAATGGCCCGCAAGGTCTCTGGATTTTTCTCCCTTAGATTATTATCTCTGGGGATATTTAAAGAGTAGGGTCTACAGAAATAACCCAACGACCTTGCAAGAATTGAAGGCCGCCATCACAAATGAGATACAGGCCATACCACCGCACACTCTTGCAAAAGTGATGCAGAACTTACAAGCGAGAACACTGGAATGCTTGGCAACTAATGGAGCACATTTGAAAGGAGTCATTTTAAAAAAAATAAATATTTCATAATAAACTTGTAACTCTACTCTTTCGAATGATATATAGTTTTTATGAAAGGAATTAAATATTAAGAATATTTGGCTTTTATATATATATATATATATATATATATATATATATATATATATATATATATATATATATATATATATATATATATATATATATATATATATATATATATACATATATATATACAATATACAATACAATATATATACAATATACAATATATATACATACAATATATATATACAATATACAATACAATATATATACAATATACAATATACAATATATATATACAATATATATATATATATATATATATATATATATATATTAGGCGGGGTCGAAAATGGGAAAGTTTTTTGTCTTAAAAAGTACACTATGAGAGAAGTTTCATTTTATCATCTTAACAAAATATCCCTGAGCCCTAGCACATACCCTCCCCCCTTTTTTTTACCCTCATATTTGCATATATTTAAATGGGAAAAAATTTTATTTCTTAAAAAGTACACTATGTGAGAAGGTGTTTTTTATCACTTTAACAAAATATTAAAATATCAAGCATGCTCTACCCTACTACCCCTGTCACATGCCCCTCCTCCCTTTCTTACCTTCATATTTGCATATGTTTAATGATGTTTTATGTTACAACAGATAAGTTGTTTGTTTAATGCTTCATATTTTTATGTTTCAGATAAATAGAAATAATTTTTCAGATAAATAGAAATAATTTGTATTTGCTTTAATTATAATTTGAATTATCATAAATTATAAATTACATATAATTTGATTTTACTTCTGAATATAAAGTATGACTACTAGAAGCAAATCCTCAAATGCAGCCTTTGGATATCCTACGGAATTCCCAGTAGCCATGACTCCTTCAAAAGCAGATATTGTGAGACACTGCATTTTTGTGCGCAGTCCTAAAGAAGCTAAATGAAAAGGATCAGCAACTGCTAATGATTGTTACAGGGTTGTTTTAAAAGATGTTGAAAACATTTGGATGAAATTTTCTTTTTCTATATTAACACCAAAGGTATCTATCTTAAAGTCAGTCGACTAATAGAAGAAGCCTCAAAATTGAACAAGGTGCCGTTACATCGAAAAAATGAAAGATATGGGGATCCTCAACCACACCAACTTGCTTGACAGAAAGAAATTAGAAAGAGAAAGAAATCGCATGGGTGAAACAAATACCTTTAGGCCTAAATCCGAAAATCTGAAGATGGAGTGCCTTGGATTTGATGGAAGGAAAGATAAAACATTAACTAAAAGTGGAAAGATAAAAGAAGAACACTATGTTATTGTTAAAGAACCTGGAAGCATCTATGTAGACCATGTCACACCAGATAATGGCACTGCTCGCTGCATAGCAGAAGAGTTGATAACTATTATTACAGACTCGAACAGCCCAGATACTATCAAAGTTTTACTCTGTGATGGTACTCCTGTAAATACAGGAAAAATTGGTGGAGCCATAAAACTAGTTGAAACTCATGTTAACCCTTTAAACCCTGAATTTTTTGTAGGGTTAAATTATGAATGCGTGTATTTGAAACGTTAGCAATTGGCATCTTCAGTCCTTAAAGGGTTAACAGACCAGTGCAGTGGTTGGTGTGCCTCTTGCATTTGAATGAGCTGCCTTTTATGCACGTCTACAAAGCCATTGATGGTAAAACAAAAGGTCCAAATACTTTTGTGGGTTCATTTGGGAATAAACTGAAAACAGATTTAACAAAATTGGAGGTAGTCAAATATTCTCGTGTAAAGGGAAATATTAAAGAAATTCCAGCAAATGTTGTGAAGGAGCTAAGCAGTGATCAAAGATATCTCTATGATATGTGTCTGGCAGTGCAAACTGGAGACACTTCTCAAGATCTGTCCACTCGATCCCCAGGTACCCTTCACCATGCTCGCTGGCTAACTCTAGCCAACAGGGTCCTTCGATTATATATCTCAACGCCAAATCCCGATAAAAAGCTTCAAGATATAGTCAAGATTATTATGCAGTTCTATGCTCCAGGGTAGTTTTGGATAAAATCTCATCCTAATGCAACTGATGTGCATATAACTTTTGGCATTTAATGTGCTTGCTTCGAAATTTAGATGAACAACATAGCTCAATCATAGAACCAGTATTAAAGAATAACGCCTACTTTGCCCACCCAGAAAATATACTCATATCAATGGTAACTGACAAGAGACTAGAAATTAGGGAGCAAGCTATTCAGAAAATCATCCTTTCAAGAATAGGATTTTCAGGTACCAGAAACTTTGACTTGCCTCGAACCCTCAATTTCCAATTTACTGACTACACCGAGATGATCGATTGGCAAAAAGAGATCATTACTCCTCCACCGCTGCTAAACAACTTTAGCGACGATGAGCTACTACAGACTCGATGTAAGCCACTGGAGATAGCTTCTTTCCATGCCACAGTCAAAGTGTGGAAAGGGCAGTGAACCTAGTAACAAAGGCCTGTCAGGAAAGAATAGGATATGACAACCATCAAAAGTTTATCTTAAACTCATTAGAATCAAGGCGAAAACTGCCCAAGTTTGAATGGAAGGCCCAATCGAATGAGTAAGAAACATATGAAATAAAATTTCCTAATGATATTGAAAATTTCTTTCCTTTTGATAAGGAACACTGAAAAACTGAATTGAATTTTAGCACATTTATTTTGCCTCTATTTTTTTCTTATAAATATATTGTTGTACTTAATTAATTTTCCTAATACTGTACATTATTAAATAAAATATTATACGTTAATAAAGATTTATGTCATCACAACCTGAATGTAGAGTAAGTCTCGTATAAATGGAATATTCTTCAATATAGGTAAAAAAGTGAAAAATTGTGCCAGGAGTAGGAGGCTTTAAACAGCGAAAATAATTTATGAGGGGGTTCCTGTGTTCCATTCAAACCCCTCACAATATGAACCTTTTCAATATAAAATTTCGACCCGGCCTAATATACAGTGTGTCCGTAAAGTCATGGTGGGATTTTAAATAGCTATATTATTGCAACGAAACATGATAATGAGATGAAAAAAAGGCAAATTGAAGAACAACTCTAAAAGAATAACTTTATTTAACGTAGTTCGATATGGGCTCCTCTGGTAGCCCTGCAGACATCTAGGCGGTGATTCAATTCCGGCCACACACGCCCAAGAACATCAGGAGTGACGGATGCGATAGCTTCCGTGATTCGCTCGTGCAAATGATGAATATCCCAAATGGGTACACTGTACACGCTTTGCTTGACGTAACCCCACAAATAAAAGTCCAAAGGTGTCAGGTCCGGAGAGCGTGAAGGCCATGGCTTCCATCCTCCTCTTCCTATCCATCTCTGTGGAAATTTTTCATTAAGGAATTCTCGAACAACGTTGGCATAGTGTGGAGGAGCACCATCTTGCTGAAAGATGACATTATTGTCAATAAATTGGGGTACTGCAAAATGTTCCAACATAGCGAGGTAGTTGTGTGACGTCACAGTGGGTTCCGCGAAGAAAAATGGGCCAATCACTCGATCTCGTGCTAGAGAGCACACCACACATTAACTTTCGGGCTATTACGCTCATGTTCAACATAGGCATGTGGACAGCCTAGACTAACTACGAGATAAAGGTTAAGCTTAGCCTAGACTAACTACAAGATACAACTTTGAGAGTTGTTCTTAAATTTGGCATTGTTTCATCTCATTATCATGTTTCGTTGCAATAATATAGCTATTTAAAATCCCACCATGACTTTACGGACACACTGTGTATGTATATTATATATATATATATATATATATATATATATATATATATATATATATATATATATATAAATTGACGATTGGTTAGGTTAAGTCATAATATTTTCCTTAGTTTTAACGTTTTATTTGATGGATTCATCTAAAAAATGTCTCCTAATATAGGGTTGCCAGATTTTGTCCCGCATTCTGCGGGACAAACTTTGTTCTGAGGTTTTTTTAAGACCAATTTTTTTTCAAATTGAAACGATTTTTTCAATGGTTAAAACAAATAAAATTAGAACAATTTCATTAAAACAATGCTTAATAATGCTTGATTTTTGGGTAAAATGCGGGACGTCTGGCAACCCTACTCCTAAAGACCCTATTGTAGTTTACGTTCCCCAACTTTGACCTAGTGCGTCCCCTTTTGTGTCAGGGGGACGTAAACTACACTTGCTCCGAAATTTTGTACACAAAGGATAATGAAAAACTTAAGAATTCTGAAGTCCTTATATATATATATATATATATATACACATTAAACCTCTGCTTAACGGACTCCACGATAACGAAATTCCTACATGATGAACCCCTTAGTTTTCTGCTTGATATTCCGCTGAGCTGAAAATAGGTGAAATATTCTGTTAATTAATAACCCTTTCGCTCATGAATTATGACGTATGGTAAAAAGGAAATTTGGGTGCTCTTCCAATACGTGCTCTACCGTAAAATTTACATTCCAATATGTGCTAACTAACGAAAATATCACGACCTAACCTAACCAATCGTTAGGTCAATTGTACGCCCTTGACGATTGGTTAGGTTAGGTCGTGATATTTTCGTTAGTTAGCACATATTTGAATGTAAATTTTACGGTAGAGCACGTATTGGAAGAGCACCGAAATTTGCCTTTGTACAGTGCTTACAAGAAGTCTCACGCTTCTGTCTCGTCCCAAGCTAGTCTGTTAGGTATAAAATGGGCGGTCCTTATGGCAGCGGAGGTGTGTTCGGATTGGTGCACATAATTGTTCTAACACAATCAATGACGTCCATTATTACGTCACTTCTGCTACATTTTAGTGTTTAAAATACAAATGATAAGAAGCAGAATGGAGCAAGTTTCGGGATGTTGGGATGGTTATGGAGCAATCCTAGTCATCATAATATTAGCTGGGCATTTCATTATACCGTCTCAATATATACTGCAGACTATAGAGAACGACTAATTCGGCAAATATCCCAAATCATGGCATGATACCTAAGTTATTTTGACGCAGGTCTAAATTATTTGCTCAAATGCAATTATTGATATTAAGTAATTGTTGGGAATGTTGTCAATATTGTTGTTTGTGATATATATCCTACGTGAAGAATCTAATGACCAAATTCCTCAGTGAACCTCTCATGCGCTCGCATTTCGAGGATCACGGTCGTCTCACTAATAGATAGTTTATCCATTGTTTTAAGTGGTAACCTATTAAATGAACTATGTTAAACCTATTCCATCTTATGAAAGTCATTAGTCTAAAGCAAGACTGGTGGGCCGTGAATCAGAGAAATTTGCATTGATTTGTTCATCGTAATTATTACGTAATATAGTATACTGTATATAGTATATAAGAGTTTATTGGTAGCATATCATATGACAATTCCCATAAACATGTGATGACCTCGATGTTGCCAGTTTTTATTTTTTCCTGAAACTATTACCTTCTCATAATTTGTTTCAACAATGCATATATTATCATCTCCACGAGCGTAGACATTGCAAGAAAAGATTATAACTAAGGATAAGTAAAGTTCTTTCATGGTCACAATATATACTTTTATAGATGTCAAACATAAAAATATAATAAAATTCTATATTAACATAAATATATATTCGATACACATTTACGTCATGGCTTAACATCAGTATTTCGTATAGCTTCCTCCAGCATCAATAATTTCTTGCAATCGTTGCGGCATAGAAGAGGCCAGATTGTAGGAATGTTTGGTGTTCGGCGTAAGCTCTCCCAACTATTCCTCGTGTGAGCTAAAAGTGCTTCAAATGTTCTTTCATTGCGTTGCTCCCATTCGTTAATCATTATTGCCCGAAGGTTTTCAATCGGATTCAAATCAAGAAAAACGTGGTGGCAGAATTAGATTAATAATCTCTGGGTGATCTTCGTACCACGCTCTCACAACGTTATTCCTATGAATGGGACTGTTATCTTCCATTAAGTAAAATGGTTCCGGTGCTGGAACCAGATACGCACGAACACTGGGTAGCAGCACCTCTTCCAGTATCTGGCAATATTGCTCTCCAGTAAAGCGTCCATCTACTTGAGTCAATTCTCCGACACCATAGCCAGACATCCAGCCCCACACACCGAGATTGATGTGACCACTACGTTTGCTCGGGAAAACAGTTTTTTCGTCACAGTACACAACTTTTCTCCAGAATTCTTCCTCCTGCGGCAAGTATTGCAAGTCAAATCCCGTCCGGGCCTCTTTATGCTCAATCGTCAATGCAGGTTTATAGCTAGACGGCGAGAAAAATACCTGCCTCGTGAAGTCTGTTGTTCACTGTATTTGCGCTACAACGAAGGTTCAGGTGTCTGTAAATATACGTCGCTGGAACAAACGGATGCTCTCTGGCATGATTAACAATCGCAGCATCTTCCTCTTGAGATGTTGAACGCGGAGGACCAGACCTCGGCAAAGTAGCGATTGAGTTTTCTGCTTCATACCGATGAATCCACCGTTCCACAGTGCTTCGATGAACGTCTAGTCGTCTTGATATTTCTCTTATTGGCACACCATATTCATGCAATGTCACCATTGCTACCCGCATTGCCTGGGTCGTCTCGTGGTGCACAGACGGCCTTTCCATCTTTGTGTAAATGGCTTATGTGAAGCGTGCTGGGACGATAAAGGAAATGAGGATACCATGCACCCTTCTAAAATTGATTTCGGTTGTGAAGGGTACCAACCCTTCGAATGGTAATAATAATCAGCCAATTTCCTATTTTGTTGAACATATGCATAAAAATTTCGTCTTAAAAGCGAAGGATCCAAAGATTGTCAGCAATAGTTTATATCCCAACTGAATATAGTCAGCCATCAACAGTATAATCATATTTTATTTCCATAACTACTCATGACTACTCTGTCATAGTAAATAACCTTATTATGACTTAGGTAGTAGTGGTAATTCTGAGTGGCGGCCTCTAGCCACATACGTTAAACCTATCAGTGCGTCTAAGACCAGACTCTTCTGTTTCTGTCAATTCATTGTTAGTTTAAGGTATTTTGCTCTTTGTCTTTCTAGGTCTAGGGCATTAAAATAAATATTTGAGTTTGTGTTTAGCATTTCCTCCTCCCTTCGTAATTCCCCACCCAACCTCGTTTCCTTCGACATAGCAACGCTTACCTCCATCCTCATTCCACTTCCTTCATTAAACCTATTATCGCTTTTACTGTCCCTTCCTTCCATCCTCAATGCCAGCGTTCTTAAACCTAGCACATAAATTATATAAATATGGAATCTAACACCTTAGATCCCTATGCATTCATGTTACTTGAAGACGCCTGTCTCTTAGGGGAATCTAAGTGTTGACAGTGGGCTTGAGGGGTAGTCTATAGATTATTACAGATGACCTTGAACGCTCCAACTATTTAAAAAATGATTATTTATTACGCACATCATATGCATAATACTGTACAGAGCTGGCATTTGCGGCATATTTGCGGTACTGCGGTACTTGCGGTACCACCGCACTACCACCCGGGCCCCCATAACGCAGTACCGCAAAGGATCGCCGAAAGTACCGCAGTACCGCTACCGCATTCAAATTTCCGCGTACCGGTTTGGTACCGGTTTGGTAGTGCAGCAGTACCGCAGTACCGCAATATGCCGCAAGTGCCAGCTCTGATAATACACACATGAATTTAAGTAACTCTTACACTATAGGAATGGAATGAATCCTACCAGAGTTAAAAAGTCGCAAAATATGATAGATTAGTTTGATTAAGAGGTCACTAAGAGAAAAGGATTTGAAGTAGAGCGGAAGGCAGAGAGTATATTTTCTCGAGTTTCGGTTATTATTAACGTTATATGGATACATTGCCATGCGGTGTGATCAGAGAGAGAGAGAGAGAGAGAGAGAGAGAGAGAGAGAGAAGACAGACAGACAGACAGAGAGAGAGCTTTTAAATCCCACCTTTTAAATGGTTTGTGGGTAAGGGCTTCACGTATGTTATTTTAGTCCAGGGTAGTTTATGTGGAGGTGTTAAACGTAACTGCACTTGGAACTGTTAATTGTAGACAACTACCATAGCTGGGACTGAGATACGTTATCCCCTGCATACTCTATATTATCTATACAGTATGTCTCTATATATAAATAGATAGAGTGATTAACACAATGATAATGTGGACGTCATTGATGGGGTAGAGCAATTATGTGCACCAATCCGAACACACCTCCGCTGCCATAAGGACCGCCCATTTTATACCTAACAGACTAGCTTGGGACGAGACAGAGGCGCGAGACTTCTTGTAAGCACTGTACGTGGTTATATAAGAATCAATATGGTTTATATTTCAACTACACAACTGTGACCCAATGAATGAAAGGGTATTAAGTAGACTATTTTCTGCTCCGGCGGCTACTCAGTCGTGTCGATTTAACTGACTGAATGTATTTTATAGTTTGTATCTCTATGTAGTGTTAGTTAAGTACAGTAGTGAGATTTTATTCTGCTGTTTTTGTGGTACTTTGGGTGGCTCACCCACTAAGGCATAATACATGTACAATATCAGTAAGTTGAGCCCCTCTGCCCAATTTTCGGATTACCCCCCAGCCTGCTTTAATTAGCCTTATAAGGTTAACTAACAAAAATATCACGACCTAACCTAACCAGTCGTTAGGACAACTGTACACCCTTGACGATTGGTTAGGTTAGGTCGTGATATTTTCGTTAGTTAGCCTTATAAAGCTAACTAAAGAAGGATGGGGGCCCTGATCTTCAGGTGATCCCAATTTTCTACAATCATCCTTTCATAATTTTCAAAATGAGTATTTTTTTTTTTTACGTTATGCATCTATTCGTCATTTAGTAGGAAAACATAGATAATTAATCAATCTACTATTCAGTGGTTTCAGTTATATATATATATATATATATATATACTAGAACTCCCGCTACGCTTCGCGCAACAAAATACCCCCGAAACACAACTTAGGCGGAACTGAGAGGTGTGAGTGTGTTACTGAAACCTTTCCTGGTTCTCTCTTAATGTGTATACTAAATTTGGTGCAGATCACTTCAGCCGTTTAGGGATTCTCCTAGTCTCCCCAATGGGGGCATTGGGAGGGGGGCGTGTTTTGCTAAGACCTTCCCTGGTTCTCCCTTAATATGTATACCAAATTTGTTGTAGATTACCCTAGCTGTTTAGGCGTGTATAAACGAATAGACAGATATAGTCATCATCATCAATCGATATATATACACCCAATGCCCCCATATATATATATACGAGGGCCACTTAATATATTTTGCCCCATTTTTTTTTCTTTCCAAGTTTCCTTGTAAGTTCTAGAAATTTTGTACACAAGTAGTTACATACCTTTTTTACAAGTTTTTATTTTTCCACATAGTTTCCATCCTTTTCTACGGCTTTCCTCCACTTCGAAACAAGGGCCTTTATTCCTTGCTGGTAAAAGTCCGTTGGGTTCCGCTGGAGCCACCTCTTAACCTCCTCAACAACCTCATCGTCACTCTGAAACTTTCTTCCACGAATAGCATCCCTCATTGGCCCAAACAAATGGAAGTATGAAGTTGCCAGATCCGGACTGTATGGAGGGGGGGTAACACAGTCAAGCGCATTTTTGTGATGACCTCTCTTGTTTGCAAACTGTTATGTGGTGTTGCGTTATCGTGCAAAAGAAGGACGTCTTCCAGTTTTCGCTCCGGTTGAACTCGCTTTATACGTCTCTGGAGTCTCTGTAGGATAGTAATATATGCCTCTGAGTTGATTGTTTGTCCTTTCTTCATAATGTCCACCAGAATCACCCCTTTCATGTCCCATAAGATGGTGGCCATAATCTTTCCTGCAGAAGGAGCTATTTTGAACTTTTTCTTGCGTGGGGAGTCTGCGTGATGCCACTCCATGGATTGGCGTTTTGTTTCAGGTTCAAAGTGGTGTACCCAAGTCTCATTCCCAGTCACAATTCGTGAAAGGAAGTCATCCCCTTCTGTCTCGTATCGAACCAACAACTCAGAAGCAATTTCTTTGATTTGGGCTTTGTGATCTTCAGTCAGTTCGTGAGGAACAAACCGTGAACACACTTTTGAGTATCCCAGTTACTGAATTATCGTATTCACACTTCCTTCACTAATTCCTAGTTCCAGTGATAACTCCTTGTATGTGACGCGCCGATTTGATCGAATGATGCTGTTAGCACGTTGCACAATGTGAGATGTGACAGCCGATGCCAGGCGACCGCTGCGTGGCTCATCATCGAGGCTGGCTCTCCCTCTCTCCGATGATCTCACACGTTTAGACCAGGGTCCAACTGTGCTTCGATCAACAACAGCATCTCCGTAAACGTTTGTAGACGTTTGTGAATATTTCCAACTGTTTCCTTCTCTGCGGTTAAGAACTCGATAACAGCTCTCTGTTTACGACGCACATCACTGTCAGACGCCATTTTCGAAACTGCGTTAACCATCGGTTTTATGCAAAGGCGTTTAAAAGCGGTTTTATACAAGGAGGGGAGGTTCAAACTGGAAAAATCCAGTTATGTGAAGCGCAGAAAGTTCAAACTTACGCCCAAAAAGACATTTCAGCCCCATAGCCTATTACTTAACTAAGGAAAAAGGGTGGGGCAAAATATATTGAGTGCCCTTAGTGTATACACTTCCAGCGCCAAGAGGGCCTAAATACTCCGGGGACTATTTTTGGTGGTAGACATGCGATGCGCAACGTAACAAGTCTGGTGGTGGTTTTCTGCCGTTTAAGCCCTTCTTATTATTCATACTTGTTCAAACTTGTCGTTCAATTTGTCACCATTCCAATCTTCGTTTATACTTTTATAAAAGGTGTAAAATAAAAATACCCCCAAAAAGTTGCTTTAATAATTGCTTCTTTTTTTTTTGTAGTATTTCATAATTCACAGACAAAATCACAAATAAATACATTCAATATTTTGCCATCATTTACATAAAATTTAAATGAAGGAGTTTATAAATAAAGATAATTTGTAGAGCCTCAACTATAATAAGCGACAGGAAAGCAATCGTTATGATTATGCAACCAGTTTCAACTTACATCACACAGAAATTAGTCAGATTTCAACAGCACACGTCTATCAAATTTAAGGCAAAATAGAACACTGATTGTAGATGGTGTTCAGTTTCATATTCTTGAAAAAATTTGGTGGGATTTTATAGTTATAGACTGCCTAATTCTATTAAAGCCCAATCAGATAATGTCAAGAATGGAGAAATCCTATTTAAGATATCCGATTCGTACAATTGGATTATAACCTGAACCAATCACAAATTTAGTAACGTTCTCTTGGGTCATGACCCACAATCATTCACTCTGGATTAAGGTTTCTGATAAGAGCTTTTAATGTTCACCAGCTCAAAACACAGGTGTAGAGTTTATCTTTCTTTGATAGGAGCTTTTAATGTTTACATCTTAAATCACATATGTGGCGTTTATTTTTTTTCGGCCGCACGAACAATGAATTTGCGTGCGAGGTAAAATTGTGAACTTACGTGCGCCGAGTGCAACTGTGCACGCAAGTTATACATAAAAAAAAACAGGAAATGATGAATTCATTGCATATTTTATATTCCCATACCAATCGAGTTGATATACTCTATTGTGTATATATATATATTATGAAAAATAAAAAACACGATCAACACATCCTCTTTCTTCTCTAAAGCCCGCTTGTTTATCTCCAACCAACCAATGCATACATAATCTTCTGTACCCTGTCTATCAACTAAGGGTGTGCGGGGAATCGGAAAAACTCTATTCGGGTCGATTCGGCAAAAGAATCGAAACCCGACCCGAATCAGCGCACAGTGAGTCGAGAATTTCGATTCGGCCTGTTCCGATTTAGTTTAAACTGTCTGGCAAGTATGGTGGATATTGGAATTTGGAACAGCGTGTGCGGAACATAGTTGTGAAGTTAAAGCCTAAACTTTAAGTTACAACATAAATTATAAACAAACTCTCACAATAAATGGAAATAAAATACGCAATGATACTCTCTTTGTAAGGGTCCGAGCGAAGAAGAATAAAGATCTTAGAAATTATCAAATGAAAAACAAATTATTACAATAAATGGAAATATTATGTAGTTAAATGCGTTATACTTTTATTAAATAAATAGTTATTTTGCTCTTTCTAATATTATGCGATTTAATATGTTATGCTTTGATTAAATAAATGGTTTTCTTGGTCTTTCCTGTATTATGTGATTAAATGTGTTATACTTTCATTAAACAGTTATTTTTTTCCGGTCTTTTCGGTTTTTGGTCCGGCATTGGATTTTTTCCATGTTTTTGGTATAGACGTAGATTTGATACTTGTAGGTTATCTCCCCCCCCACGCTTGATTTGTCATCGTAGCAAATAGCATGAAGTCGCAGTAAATTCATTCTGGCTGAAAAAGCAATAATTAAATTGTCCAAAGGATTGGTAATATCTACTGAAATAGATACTATTAAATATATAATTTGGCTCATGTAATAATTATTGATACGATTTATTTTTTAAACTTATTTATGGCCGAATTCTGAAGGATCGCCATTATAAAGTTAAGGATCACCTGAAGATCAGGGCCCCCAGCGTTTTTTAGTTAGCTTTATAAGGCTAACTAACGAAAATATCACGACCTAACCTAACCAATCATCAAGGGCGTACAGATGACCTAATGATTGGTTAGGTTAGGTCGTGATACTTTTGTTAGCGTTATAAGGCTAACTAAAGAAGGCTGGGGACTAGGGTTGCCAAGTCAACAGATCTTGAATAAAGGACACTTGCACGCTACCGTATATTCCATTGCTTATCATGATAAAAATTTACTTGTGCAATATTTTTTACAATTTCTTTATTATATTCATAGATAAAATATGTCTAGAAAGTCGTACACTTGTAAAATCACACTACTGTATTGAACTGAAACATTTTTAAATTTCTTTATTATATTTTGTGAATTAAAGACAGGAAAATATTTACAAATCATTATAATGAATGAAGCCTTTATTTATTTATAAAATTGTACTTATGTTAGCGGGCGATGCCTTCCTCGTTCCTCTCCAGCAAGGATGACAATGGCAACGGGCAATGGGGGCAGAATTGTCAACTCTGATTTATTAGAAATCACATCTGAATGTTGAATCTCACTTCTCCCGATTAACGAATTAATTAAGTTTGAAAACATCTCCGTCTCAAATTTTTAGTGATGAATAAAATTTTGAGAGTCAATTACTGAATTAAAGGACACATGGCGTCCTTTCCGAGTTTATCAAAGGACAAGGACACGAGCTGAAATAAAGAACTGTCCTTTGAAATAAAGGACACTTGGCAACCCTACTGGGGACCCTGATCTTCAGGTGATCCAAAATTAATGTAAGTTGTATAACAAATCAACAACCAATGTGCATCAAACATTCTAGAAAGAAATGCTCGTTTGATTGTTCTGCGTGCGTGCTATTTGCCACGATAACAAATCAAACGTGGGGGGTAGATAACCTACAAATACCGTACATTTTTACGCTGATTCCATTTCTGCAATCCGTTTCTTGGAGAAATAAACACGAAAGAAGTTATGGCCCAAAACTTGTATTCACATATCCACCTATAGTTAACCTAACCTACCCTACCCTAACCTACCCTACCCTAACCTAACCTAACCTAAATGAGCGACAAATGGAAAGCGTAAGAACGCATCGAACAGCTCGCAGGGTACAGCTTCAGTCACAAAACAGTGAACCATAGCGAAAACTTCGTGGACCCTTCAACTGGAGCACACACGCAACGGATAGAGTCAACGTGGAACCAACTCAAACGCGGTAACGCGGTAACAAGCGCCGGTGTGGTACGCACCGTTCCATGATCGACTCGTATCTCTGCGAGTTTCTCTGGCGTCGCCGACACGTAGGCAAAGATCTAGTGCGCCAAATACTGAACGATATTGCGCAGTTTGGCAAGTAGCAAACTTTGGTTTGTGTTCCGTTCTGTGTTCTGCAAACCTGTAAACGTAATAAACTTGCACATAACTGTTTTCGTGTTTATTTCTCCAAGAAACGGATTGCGGAAATGGAACCAGAATCAGCGTAAAAATCTACGTCTATACCAAAAATATGGAAAAAATCCAGTGCCGGACCTAAAACCGAAAAGATCCTTTTGTTCTTTCTTATATGTTGTGAATTAAATATGTTACACTTTCATTAAAAAATAGTTTATTACCAATCTAGGCCCATTTTTGGTGTTACTATAGTATGCGGTCTACCTACGATTCGGCGTCCTACCTTTTAATTATAGCTTCTTATCTTGTTTACTAATTGCTTGTTTACATTTGTACTAAAATTAATTGTTTGCTATTTGCTTTGGTACATCATTCATTGTAAACATGAATCCATACTACTAGAGTACTACCAATTATTATTGAATGTCTGGTAAGGTCAACTGTACGCCCTTGATGATTTGGTTAGGTTAAGTCACCCCATTTTCCGTCTATCCTAGTTCGAGAGAAGTGAAACTGCAAGTAATTTTGAAGGTTCCGAAAAAATTTCAGGGGTTTTATTAATGAAAAGGAAAGAATTGACAATCGAAATTAAGTGGCCGAATCGAATTGAAAATCGAATCGAAATGAAAAGTCCCGAATCGCACATTCTTACTATCAACACACTTCTGTACACTTTTCCACCTATACTTAAAAGACTTGTACTACTCTGAGTATAATGTTTACATTCTCTCCTTTTAACTTTATTTTTATACAGTAATACATTTACAAATTTTGTTCATTCACCTGAAACCCACTTTTCTACACTTTTTGACATATATTCGACGGCCATTCAAGCACCATTCTACCTCCAAATTTAATCTTTTTATTACATTTCCCATCAGTTCCTGCTGACTTTCTTCTTTCATCTTGCTTAGTACTCGTTCAACTTCTAACTTGATCTTCTTCTCCGTGGTATACACTTCTACATACACCGTCAAAACCAATTACAGTCACATTTCCTTCCTGTTCATTTACCTCGCCTACCAACTCACTAAAATACTCTTTGAATCTTTCGCTTATTTGCTCATCTTGCATTAACACATTGCCATTCTTATCTTTCACATTCATTCATTCCATATGCATTTCATATTCCTTCCACAAGATTGACCTTAGCACCGCTTCACTTCTTTCCACAATAACTTTATATTCTTCACACACGCTGCTCATTCATCTTCATTTCCATGTCTTTATCTACTCTCATTTTACTTCTTTTTAACATTGGCTTACATTTCTCTTGTTTGTTCAGTCCATTACATCCCCTTTTCTCACTCCCGGAAATAAAGAGTTAAATAAAAAATTCTAATATAAAAGTAAAATTTCCAGAAGTTTGGTTAGACTTTGTCATAAATTTGAATGACTGATTCCAGTTAAAGAAAGCCTAATTTACATTTAATTTAAAGTTTTTTGCTTTAAGTTAAATAAAAAAAATTCAAAATTGGGTAAAGAAAATTTATTAAAGATTTAAGTAATTAATGTTAAATAAATTATTCGTTTTTAGCATAAAAAGAATATAGAAAATTAAATATTTTTGAAGAAATTTTTTTTTTCATCTGATTTAAAAACAAGAATTCATTTCGCGAAATATACAAATATGATGTTTTTGAACCAATAAAAATCTTAAACAAAATAAAAGATCTCTGCTTACTTCGATTAAGAAACGCTTCTCGTTCAACGCGAGGAAGGTAAAATGGTAAAGATGAACAATGGCTCCCGCCTACTATGGGCCGGGACTCAGCATCGCAATCTGTTAACGTTAGGCGAGGTTGTGCTTACAAAGAGGTGGTGCGAGTACCCATTACCCTTTGCCTTATATATACAGTATATCCCCGCAAGGGGGTTCTAAGCTCGTGCTCTTGAGTGCTCTTTGTGCTCGTTTGTACGTGCTTGTTCCTGGAGGTTTCACGTGCGCCCTCCCGGCCCTAGCACCCAAGGATGATGGGGCTCGACCCTGCAGTCCTTGTCATCCTTGGTCTTTTTCCACTTCGACTGTCCCCTCCACCCTTTCTTTTTCCTCTGTCTTTCCTCTCACTTTTTCTTTGTTTTTCCGCTGAGATATGCCCTTTAAATAGAGGCGAATCGGTTCTTCCTGAACTAAAAAAAAAAAAAAATATACAGTATATATGGAAAAAATGCACCTTCCAAGATTCGAACCCAGGATCTCCTGAGTAGGAGTTGCGCTATTCAGGAGGTCCCGGTTTCGAATCCTGATGGGGACATCTTTGTTTCATACGAAAACTACGCGCGATCATGAGTATGAAGAGTTAAACATCTTTTTACATCTTTTTATATGAGAGTGGGGATAGTTGTAACACTGGATAAATTCTAACAGTGGTACTATGGATTAACATGTGATACCAGAGTAAGTTTATTTTAACGAAATTAATTACATTTCAGTATAACAACAAAAGAAGAGCGTTTTGTAAACTTAATATTCTGAAAAGTGATTTTCTGTGTTGCAGGTAAATATTTCATTATTAAATATTTTTTTTACATCCTCATGCAACGTGGTAGAGCTCAAATATTTGCATATAGAATTTTACATACGGCCTTTAATGATGTACTGCTAAATTAGAATTACGATCCTAAAGACAACTAAACGCCAATTTGTAAACACAAAAAGAAAACTGATCGGAGAAATGTCGGTTGGGCTTTTGAAACACGCAACTTTTGAGTGACGAACCAAAATCTCGAATCGTCGAAAAATTGTTCTCGAATGAGAAATTTTGCAAAAAAAAAATATTTGAATTCCCATTTATAGAAACAACTAAACATAAATTGATGTCCGGTACCTTCTAATATAACTTAACCTAACCAAATTTGATCTAATCTAACTTAACCTACTATGGCTTAACCTAAGCTAACTATACTGAACCTACATTTACAAAAACTATTATAAATTTGGAAGACAGAACAAACGCCAAGAAAATATTTCTCTACAACATTTCGAGAAAAATTCTAGTTTAGTTTTTGGGTTGTTTAAAGTGTAGTATGCCAAGGCAAACTGTAACGGCCATCATGGGATAAACTGTAACAGTGTCTTGTTTTTTGTAAAGCACACTTCGAGCAAATCTAATGAAAAATGGATTTAACCCTCTAACGCCGATTGGGTCGAATACGTACCGTTTCAAATACACGCATTTAGACTTAACCCTACAAAAACGTTCGGCGTTAAAGGGTTAATGTGGAACATGTTAAGGTTTGGTCGCATGTTTCATGCACTTCCAGCAAAAAAACGTGGTTTTAACGCTTGTCAAAATTGCGGATCAGAATCTGATTACCTTTGGTTAGCTTCCGACCGAATTGTTCATTCTGACGAAGGTCAAGCTTTTCACTCCATCTTAGACCTACAGTTTAACGTAGAATCCAAACCACGCTCCATCAGCAGCTGAACGTCTTAACCACTTGGCCACCTAGGGTACCCATTTATCTACCAACCACTTTCTTTATTGTGTGGAAGGATGAACAGCTGGGTTTTGCTGCGCGCCGGCTGCCGTCGGGTCTCGAACCTGGGGCTGATGGATTCGTAGTCAGCGACGATAACCACTACACCACCGAGATTAAGATTGATTACTTGAATTACTTTATTATTTGCGTTTAATAAAGGGATTTTTTTTATATTTGGTTTTCCTTAAAATTAAATGTTGATTTTATTGTTCGCTTTATTGTACAAAGTATTCCAAACGAAATCTTTTGAGAAGTATTTGTTTCTTTTCAACTTATCCTTAACGTTACACCTAGACTCACTCGCTGTTACAACTTTCCCATAAACGAGATAATATGCAACATATTACCAATGTTTTTCGAACATAAATGCACTTACATATTTTGCCCCACCATTTTTGTTCTTTCCAAGTTTCCTTGTAAATTCCAGAAATTTTGTACACAAGTAGTTATATACCTTTTTTACAAGTTTTTATTTTTCCACATAGTTTCCACCTTTTCTACGGCTTTCTTCCACTTCGAAACAAGGGTCTTTATTCCTTGCTGGTAAAAGTCCGTTGGGTTCCGCTGGAGCCACCTCTTAACCTTTTCAACAACCTCATCGTCACTCTGAAACTTTATTCCACGAATAGCATCCTTCATTGGCCCAAACAAATGGAAGTCTGAAGGTGCCAGATCCGGGCTGTATGGAGGGTGGGGTAACACAGTCAAGCGCAATTTTGTGATGACCTCTATTCTTTGCAAATTGTTGTGTGGTGTTGCGTTATCGTGCAAAAGAAGGATGTCTTCCAGTTTTCTCTCCGGTGGAACTCGCTTTATACGTCTCTGAAGTCTCTGTAGGGTAGCAATATATGCCTCTGAGTTGATTGTTTGTCCTTTCTTCATAATGTCCACCACAATCACCCCTTTCATGTCCCAGAAGATGGTGACCATAACCTTTCCTACAGAGGGAGCCATTTTGAACTTTTTATTGCGTGGGGAGTCTGCGTGATGCCACTCCATGGATTGGCGTTTTGTTTCAGGTTCAAAGTGGTGTACCCAAGTCTCATCCTCAGTTAAATTCGTATTGGCACTTCCTTCACTAATTCCTAGCTCCAGTGATAGCTCCTTGTATGTGACGCGCCGATTTGATCGAGTGATGCTGTTAGTACGTTGCACAGTGTGAGATGTGACAGCCGATGCCGGGCGACCGTTGCGTGGCTCATCATCGAGGTTGGCTCTCCCTCTCTCCGATGATCTCACACGTTTAGACCAGCGTCCAACTGTGCTTCGATCAAAAATAGCATCTCCGTAAACGTTTTGTAGACATTTGTGAATATTTCCAACTGTTTCCTTCTCTGCGGTTAAGAACTCGATAACAGCTCTCTGTTTATGACGTACATCACTGTCAGCCGCCATTTTCGAAACTGCGTTAACCATCGGTTTCATACAAAGGTGTTTAAAAGCGGTTTTATACAAGGAGGGGAGGTTCAAACTGGAAAAATTCGGTTGTGTGAAGCGCAGAAAGTTGAAACTTACAAACCAAAACACATTTCAGCCCCATGGCCTATTATTTAGCTCAGAAAAAAGGGTGGGGCAAAATATATTGAGTGTCCCTAGTACATTCATATTGCTGTTTACTTTCATATTATGACACGTTTACCATTTACACAATCATACAACCACCCACCCAGCACGTTACACATTGACCTCAATCATGGAATAAAAAAATATATAGTGTATATAATCCTTTTACACTATTAATATTTGTTTTTTGAATTTTCATCTCGTATTGTTGTTTACATTCTTTTCCAGTCATTATTTTTGTTTTTTTTCAGTTGTTATAACTAAATTTTTGTGTTACACACGCACGCACATCTTTACAGTTTTAACAGTATAGATTATCCCCCAGTATCATTATTATATATATATAGTGTATACTGTATTGTTTATGTAATGTATTTTTCATATCTAGTTTTATATCCTGTCTTACCGAGTGTTTGTATTTCATTGTACTTATTTTAAAGAATTTCTAATTTATTCATGTTTTGCAAGACAGATTAAATTCATTGTATGTTATTTTGTACAAATAAAATATGATCATGTCAATCTTTTGGATAGTGAGTCTTGTTAACCTGTCTGTGCGTTTACACAAGTCCTGTTTTTCTGCCCGTCATTATATGGTAAATTGAATCCATACGTCACTGTTCTTTATTTTTCATTTATCTTTTACGTCTGCAATTAAATCTTTTACATCTCCCATCGTCTTTTCCATCCCTAAACGTCTGTCAGATCTCCTTTTGTCTGCCTTTACGACATCACTCTCATTGCTCTTTCGTTCAATGAAATTAATATTTTATTGAAACACACTTCCATAAAACTATTTTAAGAATCTTATTATTAAAGTGTTTTTATTTGTCTTTTATTTCATGTTTTTTCTTTCTCTTTTTCTTTCCAAAGAAAATGAAGAAATACGAAATTCTTTTGATTACATCTCGAGAAAAAAGAAAGATCATAGATCTTGTGATTGAGAAAAGAAAACGTTCGAATCGCTATATTTTCTTTACAATTTTCTACCAAATTTTATATATATATATATATATATATATATATATATATATATATATATATACAGGGTGTTTCAAAAGTCCCTCATTATTTTTAAAATTTTATTAAAATAGCAATTACAAGAGGAACCAAATGACAATTTGGTTGCTGAGTCTACGATTCATGAGAATTTTGGTGGCATCAAACTTGGCTTCATAGTCTACTGGAAAGTCACTGGTACACCTCAACGTGGGCACCGTCTTTTTCGAAACAAGCGAGCCACCGTTTTACGCATTCTTGGCCGACATTGGACAACATTTCCGGAGTAACAGAAGCACACGCATTCCTGATCCGTTCTTCTAGTGTGGGGAGGACTCTCGGCTTGGTGGCGTACACTTTGCTCTTAATGTAGCCCACAAAAAGAAGTCGCATGGGGTAAGATCAGGCGAGCGAGCAGCCCATTCGATGGGACCACGGGCTACCAATCCACCGATCCGGGAATTGCTTATTCAGAAATGAGCGAACCTCACGCGAGTAATGAGCAGGGGCACCGTCTTACTGGAAAATGACTTCTTGCATGTCAGCTACAGCTGACAGTTGGGGGATGCAGAACTCCTGAAGCATACGAAGGTAATTGTCTCCGTTGACGTTCACGGAATTTCCATCTTGATCCCGGAAGAAGAACGGACCAATCAGCCCAGCTGAGGAGATGGCACACCAGACGACCAATTTCGGCGTGTCCCTTTCATGTTCACGGATCTCCGCAGGATTGTGAGTTCCCCAGATGCGGGTGTTGTGCCGATTGACGCGACCAGAAAGGTGGAAGAGAGCTTCGTCGCTGAACCACATATGCTCCAGGATCGATGGGTCTCTTTCGTAGTGATGCAGCAGTGTCTCACACATCTCCACCCGGCAATCGTAGTCTTGAGGTTCCAGCTTCTGAACCACCTGGATCTTGTACGGATACAGCTTGAGACCACGCCGCAAAATCCGTTGGATAGATGTCGCGCTGATGTTCAGTTCCGCAGCAGCTCGCCGAATGGACTTTCCTTGACTCTGAGTAAACGCCTCACGGACAGTTTCGACATTCTCCTCACTCCGCCCACTTCGAGGTTTTCCTGATCGTGGTTTGTCCTTTACGGATCCGGTCTCCATAAACTTCCGGTGGGTGGCGACGATGGTGTTCCTATCCGGTGCATAATGCTGTCCGTAGACTGCCCGGAATCGTCGCTGCACTTCGACCACAGATTGAAAAACCTCCTGCCATGCAGCGATTTTACACCTCTGCTCTAGAGTCAGCATGGTAGCAGAAGAAAACGGAGCAAAACTTCAAATGTAGACTCAAAAAAATTCTCAACTACTGAGTAAGAGTTTACCACAAGATGAACGTCGTTGGTCGATTAGCTGCAAAGAAAATTGAAAATCAAATTAGTGAGGGACTTTTGAAACACCCGGTATATATATATATATATATATATTTTTTTTTTTTTTTTTTTTTTTCAGAATTCAAAAAGCGACTTTCGATAAATAAAAATCAATAAATTATTAAAATATTTCAATTTCTATTTTTTTATGCAGGAAGGAGGGGCCAAGGGCGAACGCCCGCAAAATACTCCCCCCCCCCTCTCCATAGAAGAAGAAGAGAGCCAAAATCAAGGTCCAGGGTTTTCGAGATGCCTAGACACTGTGCGTTTGAAAGATTGGAGGTCATAGACACGGGGAAAGATGGATTGAGGAAGTTTGTTCCGGAGTTTACCCGGTTGAGTAGATGAAAGACTGGAAATACCACTTAAACCTTGCGTTAGAAAGTTGGACAGAAAAGGAATGAGAAAGTGTAGAAAGTCTGGTGCTACGTGCTCTCCTTAAAGAAGGAGGCATGCAGTTAGAGAGTTCAGAAGAGCAGTGTCCGTTGTAATACCGATAGTAAAGAGAGAGTGATATAACACTGTGGCGAAGAGAAAGGGATTGAAGACAGTGAGTAAGAGGCGGAGAATTGATGAGACGAAAAGCCTTTGATTCCACCCGGTCAAGTACGGCTGTGTGGGTTGAGCCCAGTGGCGTATTAAGAGGGGGGGCCAGGGGGAGGGGCCAGGCCCAGGGCCCAGCTGTTTTAGGGGCCGATGTTTATAATGATATCAATGATAAATTTGGAATGCTCAACAATATCTCTCAACTAACTTCAGAAGAAGCATCAAAAGCAACAAAAAATCTGGCTAGTCCATTACCCATTTGAGTTTCATCATTTTGTACTGTTTGTCAAACAAAACGCTTTAGCTGACACTCACCCATTAGTAGTACTACAGGAAATTCACAAATTGAGGGCTGTTTTCCCAAATGCTTTCATTGCTTATCGCATTTATTTGTATTTGATGATGTCAAATGCAACTGCGGAGCGTTCTTTTTCTCATTTGAGCATGATTAAAAATGTTAAACGTCAAATGCTAACCCAAAAGAAATTGCAAAGTCTGTCATTGTTATGCATAGAAAAGAATTTTGCAGAATTTAAATACGGAGCTTGTGAGAGGAAAATTTAGTGATATGACCCGCGCAAAAAACTTTTGTAGATTGGTGTTGGATGATTTTGTGATCAACTTTTGTAGATTAGTAGTGGACTGGTTGTCGTGGAATTGGTTTGGTGTAATTGTAGCAGCTTGGTGTATATATATGCAAGACTTGCATTATTTAGAAATAAATGGTTTTATTTAGAAATGGTTTTATTAATTTACGACTCGAAGATTTGTCTTGTTGAGGGGCCCAAGAATATTTTGGTCCCAGGCCCCAAAAATTCTTAATACGCCACTGGTTGAGCCACCCCATACATGAGAAGCATACTCCATACAGGAGCGGACAAGACCCTGTAAAGGGACAGCAACTGAGCTGGGGTTAAGAAACTGCGTAGTCGGTACAGTACACATAACCTCTTGGAAGCTGTTTTAGAAAGAGAGTATATGTGATCTTTCTAGGAAAGATCATGAGTAAAGGAAACGCCAAGAGTATTAAGAGAAGAGGAAAGATCGAGTTGTGTGTTGTTGAAGGTAGGGGATTGTCGTGTGAAAGATTGTGATGAGTAGACAGATAGAGGAACTGAGTTTTGAGGCAATGAAAGCCACAAGGTTTTCTCTGCCCCAAGCAGATATAACAGAAATATCAGAGGTTAGGTGCTCCACTGCCGTACTACGCGAATCATGGAGTGACTGTTGAGAGGGACACTTTGGGAAGCGGGTGGAGAAGTGAAGGGGGGAATCATCGGCATTGGAGTGGATAGGACAGGAAGTGCAAATTAAAACATCATTATAAATAAAAAAGGAAAAGAGTGGGTGACAGGACAGAACCCTGAGGAACACCACTGATAATAGCTTTAGAAGAACAATGGCCATCTACAACCGCAGCTATAGATCTGTCAGAAAGGAAATTAGAGATGAAGGCACAGATAGAAGGATAGAAACCGAAAGCCACAAGGTTTGGAAATTAAAGATTTGTGCCAGACTCCATCAAAAGCTTTCGATATGTCTAGCGCAATAGCAAAAGTGTCACGAAATCCCGAAAGGAGGATGACTTAGAGTGAGAGAGATATGGAAGAAGATCGTCAATCGAGCCTCCCTTGCGGAACCCATGCTGGCGATCTGAAAGAAGATTGTGAGAAGATAGGTGTTTAAGAAGCTCCCTATTAAGGATAGATTCAAAAACTTCAGAAAGGCTTTAGAAGGCAAGAAATCAAAGCAATTGGACGATAGTTAGGGGTTTGAGAGCGGTCACTCCTCTTTGTGAAGGCTGAATGAAAGCGAACTTCGAGCAGGAATAATAAAGTCAGAGGGGGGAGGAGATAGAGGAACAGCACTGGAATCGTCCAGGGTTGAGTTGGAAGCGAAATTTTGAGTGAAGAATTCAGCTTTGTCAGGAGAAGAGACAGCACTGAGTCGTCTGATTGGAAAAGAGGTAGGAAAGAAGAGGAAGTAAAGCTGTTGAAGAGGTTCTTAACTAGATGCGAGAAAGAGCCCGAAGTGGATCGTTTTTTTACTTTTGTCGGATGAAGGAATTTTTGGAGAGTCGAAGAACAGATTTTGCACGATTCTGGGCAAAAATATAAGCAAAGTGGGACTCTGGAGTTAGATGGCGACGGTATCTTCTGAAAGCCTCCTCTCTGTTGCGGATAGCATTAGAACAAGTAAAGTTAAACCAAAGTTTTTTGCATTAGTGGTAGGAACAGAATATGGAATGTACGCCTCCATGCTCGAGAGAATCACCTTCGTGATGTGCTCAGTACACTCGGAAGAGCTACGGCCACGGAGGCAGTAATCATTCCAATATAAATCAAATAAGTACTACCTAAAGGCCTCCCAATCCGCAGCACCAAAGTGCCAAAGGCGTCTCCTCTTGGGAGGATCCAAAGGCCGAATTGGAGGGATAGGACACGAAACAGATAAGATTATGGCCAGAGGAGCCGAATGGAGAAAAAATTTATCAGAGTAAAAAGGATGGGAGGTAAGAAATATATCCAGAATGTTGGGCCTATCTCCAAGACGATCGGGGATACAAGTAGGATGCTGTACAATCTTGCTCTAGGTCATTTAGGATAGAAAAGTTGTAAGCAAGTTCACCAGGGATGTTAGTGAAATGGGAGGAAAGCCAAAGGTGGTGGTGAACAATGAAATCTAAAATGGAGATTTCAGTAAAGAGAGAGCGGGGTAAAATGTATTCCACTTTGGATGTGAGGTAGTCAAAGAATTTTAGATAGTCATTAGAATTAGGAGAAACGTGAACAGCGCAGATGTATTTAGTTTGAGAATGACATGTAAGCCGTAGCCAGAGGGTATAGAATTCGGAAGATTCGAGTTCGGGTATGGGGGGGTACAGAAGGGACATTTCACCCGGGAGCCGCATGGTGGCTCAGAGGCTTCATACTGAATGAATAAATGGGTAAAATATAAAGAAGTTTTTTGCATTACTCATTGGCGCGATCGACCTGACATAGAGTCACGCATCATAGGAACAAAGCAATATCTATTTATTTATGTCTCCATCAGGCTAAATATGTTGAGGAACATTCAAAGAAACCTACTTTTCGTTTACAAACATGTTTTGAGATGGGTGAAAATCATTTCAAACAAATAATAAAAGAAAATAAATAAATAAACAACATCAAGTACTCCCCCCCCCTCTCCTATAGAAGAAGAAGAGAGCCAAAATCAAGGTCCAGGGTTTTCGAGATGCCTAGACACTGTGCGTTTGAAAGATTGGAGGTCATAGACACGGGGAAAGATGGATTGAGGAAGTTTGTTCCGGAGTTTACCCGGTTGAGTAGATGAAAGACTGGAAATACCACTTAAACCTTGCGTTAGAAAGTTGGACAGAAAAGGAATGAGAAAGTGTAGAAAGTCTGGTGCTACGTGCTCTCCTTAAAGAAGGAGGCATGCAGTTAGAGAGTTCAGAAGAGCAGTGTCCGTTGTAATACGATAGTAAAGAGAGAGTGATATAAACACTGTGGCGAAGAGAAAGGGATTGAAGACAGTGAGTAAGAGGCGGAGAATTGATGAGACGAAAAGCCTTTGATTCCACCGGTCAAGTACGGCTGTGTGGGTTGAGCCCAGTGGCGTATTAAGAGGGGGGGCCAGGGGGAGGGGCCAGGCCCAGGGCCCAGCTGTTTTAGGGGGCCGATGTTTATAATGATATCAATGATAAATTTGGAATGCTCAACAATATCTCTCAACTAACTTCAGAAGAAGCATCAAAAGCAACAAAAAATCTGGCTAGTCCATTACCCATTTGAGTTTCAGACTTTTGTACTGTTTGTCAAACAAAACGCTTTAGCTGACACTCACCCATTAGGAGTACTACAGGAAATTCACAAATTGAGGGCTGTTTTCCCAAATGCTTTCATTGCTTATCGCATTATTGTATTTGATGATGTCAAATGCAACTGCGGAGCGTTCTTTCTCATTTGAGCATGATTAAAAATGTTAAACGTCAAATGCTAACCCAAAAGAAATTGCAAAGTCTCATTGTTATGCATAGAAAAGAATATTTTGCAGAATTTAAATACGGAGCTTGTGAGAGGAAAATTTAGTGATATGACCCGCGCAAAAAACTTTTGTAGATTGGTGTTGGATGATTTTGTGATCAACTTTTGTAGATTAGTAGTGGACTGGTTGTCGTGGATGGTTGGTGTAATTGTAGCAGCTTGGTGTATATATATGCAAGACTTGCATTATTTAGAAATAAATGGTTTTATTTAGAAATGGTTTTATTAATTTACGACTCGAAGATTTGTCTTGTTGAGGGGCCCAAGAATATTTTGGTCCCAGGCCCAAAAATTCTTAATACGCCACTGGTTGAGCCACCCCATACATGAGAAGCATACTCCATACAGGAGCGGACAAGACCCTGTAAAGGGACAGCAACTGAGCTGGGGTTAAGAAACTGCGTAGTCGGTACAGTAACATAACCTCTTGGAAGCTGTTTTAGAAAGAGAGTATATGTGATCTTTCTAGGAAAGATCATGAGTAAAGGAAACGCCAAGAGTATTAAGAGAAGAGGAAAGATCGAGTTGTGTGTTGTTGAAGGTAAGGGGATTGTCGTGTGAAAGATGTGATGAGTAGACAGATAGAGGAACTGAGTTTTTGAGGCAATGAAAGCCACAAGGTTTTCTCTGCCCCAAGCAGATATAACAGAAATATCAGAGGTTAGGTGCTCCACTGCCGTACTACGCGAATCATGGAGGACTGTTGAGAGGGACACTTTGGGAAGCGGGTGGAGAAGTGAAGGGGGGAATCATCGGCATTGGAGTGGATAGGACAGGAAGTGCAAATTAAAACATCATTATAAAATAAAAAGGAAAAGAGTGGGTGACAGGACAGAACCCTGAGGAACACCACTGATAATAGCTTTAGAAGAACAATGGCCATCTACAACCGCAGCTATAGATCTGTCAGAAAGGAAATTAGAGATGAAGGCACAGATAGAAGGATAGAAACCGAAAGCCACAAGGTTTGGAAATTAAAGATTTGTGCCAGACTCCATCAAAAGCTTTCGATATGTCTAGCGCAATAGCAAAAGTGTCACGAATCCCGAAAGGAGGATGACTTAGAGTGAGAGAGATATGGAAGAAGATCGTCAATCGAGCCTCCTTGCGGAACCCATGCTGGCGATCTGAAAGAAGATTGTGAGAAGATAGGTGTTTAAGAAGCTCCCTATTAAGGATAGATTCAAAAACTTCAGAAAGGCTTTAGAAGGCAAGAAATCAAAGCAATTGGACGATAGTTAGGGGTTTGAGAGCGGTCCTCCTCTTTGTGAAGGCTGAATGAAAGCGAACTTCGAGCAGGAATAATAAAGTCAGAGGGGGGAGGAGATAGAGGAACAGCACTGGAATCGTCCAGGGTTGAGTTGGAAGCGAAATTTTGAGTGAAGAATTCAGCTTTGTCAGGAGAAGAGACAGCACTGAGTCGTCTGATTGGAAAAGAGGTAGGAAAGAAGAGGAAGTAAAGCTGTTGAAGAGGTTCTTAACTAGATGCGAGAAAGAGCCCGAAGTGGATCGTTTTTTTTACTTTTTGTCGGATGAAGAATTTTTGGGAGAGTCGAAGAACAGATTTTGCACGATCTGGGCAAAAATATAAAGCAAAGTGGGACTCTGGAGTTAGATGGCGACGGTATCTTCTGAAAGCCTCCTCTCTGTTGCGGATAGCATTAGAACAAGTAAAGTTAAACCAAAGTTTTTTTGCATTAGTGGTAGGACAGAATATGGAATGTACGCCTCCATGCTCGAGAGAATCACCTCGTTGATGTGCTCAGTACACTCGGAAGAGTACGGCCACGGAGGCAGTAATCATTCCAATATAAATCAAAAAGTACTACCTAAAGGGCCTCCCAATCCGCAGCACCAAAGTGCCAAAGGCGTCTCCTCTTGGGAGGATCCAAAGGCCGAATTGGAGGGATAGGACACGAAACAGATAAGATTATGGCCAGAGGAGCCGAATGGAGAAAAAAATTTATCAGAGTAAAAAGGATGGGAGGTAAGAAATATATCCAGAATGTTGGGCTATCTCCAAGACGATCGGGGATACAAGTAGGATGCTGTACAATCTGCTCTAGGTCATTTAGGATAGAAAAGTTGTAAGCAAGTTCACCAGGGATGTTAGTGAAATGGGAGGAAAGCCAAAGGTGGTGGTGAACAATGAAATCTAAAATGGAGATTTCAGTAAAGAGAGAGCGGGGTAAAATGTATTCCACTTGGATGTGAGGTAGTCAAAGAATTTAGATAGTCATTAGAATTAGGAGAAACGTGAACAGCGCAGATGTATTTAGTTTGAGAATGACATGTAAGCCGTAGCCAGAGGGTATAGAATTCGGAAGATTCGAGTTCGGGTATGGGGGGGGTACAGAAGGGACATTTCACCCGGGAGCCGCATGGTGGCTCAGAGGCTTCATACTGAATGAATAAATGGGTAAAATATAAAGAAGTTTTTGCATTACTCATTGGCGCGATCGACCTGAATAGAGTCACGCATCATAGGAACAAAGCAATATCTATTTATTTAGTCTCCATCAGGCTAAATATGTTGAGGAACATTCAAAGAAACCTACTTTTCGTTTACAAACATGTTTTGAGATGGGTGAAAATCATTCAAACAAATAATAAAAGAAAATAAATAATAAACAACATCAAGTACTCCCCCCCCCTCCATAGAAAAGAAGAGAGCCAAAATCAAGGTCCAGGGTTTTCGAGATGCCTAGACACTGTGCGTTTGAAAGATTGGAGGTCATAGACACGGGGAAAGATGGATTGAGGAAGTTTGTTCCGGAGTTTACCCGGTTGAGTAGATGAAAGACTGGAAATACCACTTAAACCTTGCGTTAGAAAGTTGGACAGAAAGGAATGAGAAAGTGTAAAGTCTGGTGCTACGTGCTCTCCTTAAAGAAGGAGGCATGCAGTTAGAGAGTTCAGAAGAGCAGTGTCCGTTGTAATCCGATAGTAAAGAGAGAGTGATATAACACTGTGGCGAAGAGAAAGGGATTGAAGACAGTGAGTAAGAGGCGGAGAATTGATGAGACGAAAAGCCTTTGATTCCACCCGGTCAAGTACGGCTGTGTGGGTTGAGCCCAGTGGCGTATTAAGAGGGGGGGCCAGGGGGAGGGGCCAGGCCCAGGGCCCAGCTGTTTTAGGGGCCGATGTTTATAATGATATCAATGATAAATTTGGAATGCTCAACAATATCTCTCAACTAACTTCAGAAGAAGCATCAAAAGCAACAAAAAATCTGGCTAGTCCATTACCATTTGAGTTCAGCATTTTGTACTGTTTGTCAAAAAAACGCTTTAGCTGACACTCACCCATTAGGAGTACTACAGGAAATTCACAAATTGAGGGCTGTTTTCCCAAATGCTTTCATTGCTTATCGCATTTATTTGTATTTGATGATGTCAAATGCAACTGCGGAGCGTTCTTTTTCTCATTTGAGCATGATTAAAAATGTTAAACGTCAAATGCTAACCCAAAGAAATTGCAAAGTCTGTCATTGTTATGCATAGAAAAGAATATTTTGCAGAATTTAAATACGGAGCTTGTGAGAGGAAAATTTAGTGATATGACCGCGCAAAAAAACTTTTGTAGATGGTGTGGATGATTTTGTGATCAACTTTTGTAGATTAGTAGTGGACTGGTTGTCGTGGAATTGGTTTGGTGTAATTGTAGCAGCTTGGTGTATATATATGCAAGACTTGCATTATTTAGAAATAAATGGTTTATTTAGGAAATGGTTTTATAATTTACGACTCGAAGATTTGTCTTGTGAGGGGGCCAAGATAATTTTGGTCCCAGCCCCAAAAATTCTTAATACGCCACTGGTTGAGCCACCCCATACATGAGAAGCATACTCCATACAGGAGCGGACAAGACCCTGTAAAGGGACAGCAACTGAGCGGGGGTTAAGAAACTGCGTAGTCGGTACAGTACACATAACCTCTTGGAAGCTGTTTTAGAAAGAGAGTATATGTGATCTTTCTAGGAAAAGATCAGAGTAAAGGAAACGCCAAGAGTATTAAGAGAAGAGGAAAGATCGAGTTGTGTGTTGTGAAGGTAAGGGGATTGTGTGTGAAAGATTGTGATGAGTAGACAGATAGAGGAACTGAGTTTTTGAGGCAATGAAAGCCACAAGGTTTCTCTGCCCCAAGCAGATATAACAGAAATATCAGAGGTTAGGTGCTCCACTGCCGTACTACGCGAATCATGGAGTGACTGTTGAGAGGACACTTTGGGAAGCGGGTGGAGAAGTGAAGGGGGGAATCATCGGCATTGGAGTGGATAGGACAGGAAGTGCAAATTAAAACATCATTATAAATAAAAAAAGGAAAAGAGTGGGTGACAGGACAGAACCCTGAGGAACACCACTGATAATACTTTAGAGAACAATGGCATCTACAACCGCAGCTATAGATCTGTCAGAAAGGAAATTAGAGATGAAGGCACAGATAGAAGGATAGAAACCGAAAGCCACAAGGTTTGGAAATTAAAGATTTGTGCCAGACTCCATCAAAAGCTTTCGATATGTCTAGCGCAATAGCAAAGTGTCACGAAATCCCGAAAGGAGGATGACTTAGAGTGAGAGAGATATGGAAGAAGATCGTCAATCGAGCCTCCCTTGCGGAACCCATGCTGGCGATCTGAAAGAAGATTGTGAGAAGATAGGTGTTTAAGAAGCTCCCTATTAAGGATAGATTCAAAAAACTTCAGAAGGCTTTAGAGCAAGGAAATCAAAGCAATTGGACGATAGTTAGGGGTTTGGAGAGCGGTCACTCTCTCTTTGTGAAGGCTGATGAAAGCGAACTTCGAGCAGGAATAAAAGTCAGAGGGGGAGGAGATAGAGGAACAGCACTGGAATCGTCCAGGGTTGAGTTGGAAGCGAAATTTTGAGTGAAGAATCAGCTTTGTCAGGAGAAGAGACAGCACTGAGCCGTCTGATTGGAAAAGAGGTAGGAAAGAAGAGAAGTAAGCTGTTGAAGAGGTTCTTAACTAGATGCGAGAAAGAGCCCGAAGTGGATCGTTTTTTTACTTTTTGTCGGATGAAGGAATTTTTGGAGAGTCGAAGAACAGATTTTGCACGATTCTGGGCAAAAATATAAGCAAAGTGGGACTCTGGAGTTAGATGCGACGGTATCTTCTGAAAGCCTCCTCTCTGTTGCGGATAGCATTAGAACAAGTAAAGTTAAACCAAGTTTTTTTGCATTAGTGGTAGGAACAGAATATGGAATGTAGCCTCATGCTCGAGAGAATCACCTTCGTGATGTGCCAGTACACTCGGAAGAGCTACGGCCACGGAGGCAGTAATCATTCCAATATAAATCAAATAAGTACTACCTAAAGGCCTCCCAATCCGCAGCACCAAAGTGCCAAAGGCGTCTCCTCTTGGGAGGATCCAAAGGCCGAATTGGAGGGATAGGACACGAAAACAGATAAGATTATGGCCAGAGGAGCCGAATGGAGAAAAAAAAATTATCAGAGTAAAAAGGATGGGAGGTAAGAAATATATCCAGAATGTTGGGCCTATCTCCAAGACGATCGGGGATACAAGTAGGATGCTGACAATCTGCTCTAGGTCATTTAGGATAGAAAAGTGTAAGCAAGTTCACCAGGGATGTTAGTGAAATGGGAGGAAAGCCAAAGGTGGTGGTGAACAATGAAATCCTAAAATGGAGATTTCAGTAAAGAGAGAGCGGGGTAAAATGTATTCCAACTTGGATGTGAGGTAGTCAAAGAATTTTAGATAGTCATTAGAATTAGGAGAAACGTGAACAGCGCAGATGTATTTAGTTTGAGAATGACATGTAAGCCGTAGCCAGAGGGTATAGAATTCGGAAGATTCGAGTTCGGGTATGGGGGGGTACAGAAGGGACATTTCACCCGGGAGCCGCATGGTGGCTCAGAGGCTTCATACTGAATGAATAAATGGGTAAAATATAAAGAAGTTTTTTGCATTACTCATGCGCGATCGACCTGACATAGAGTCACGCATCATAGGAACAAAGCAATATCTATTTATTTATGTCTCCATCAGGCTAAATATGTTGAGGAACATTCAAAGAAACCTACTTTTCGTTTACAAACATGTTTTGAGATGGGTGAAAATCATTTCAAACAAATAATAAAAGAAAATAAATAAATAAACAACATCAATGTATTTTCCTATGATGCGTGACTTTATGGACACCCTTTACAACAGGTGAAAAATGCTACGCTTGGTGATAACTCGCGAATTTGGCATGAAATTTGCCGACAGTACACTATTCGGCCTGTCAACTTGCTTAATAGAGTGTGGCAAATTTATTTTTATACCTAGGTTTGTTTTAGTTAAATATTTGCATAAATTAAAGTTAGCTACTTTTGTAATATTTAATTCATTTAATGTCGTTCAGATGCAATAAATTATTAATTTCTCTGACTGTCCATTTTTCAGAATCTTTGCCATTTTTATTTGCCTTGGACTTTATACTGACTAAGTACAGTATATGATATTTGATCAGTGTACCAGACTGTTAGTGTGTTCATTCATATACTTGATGAAAGTTTTTAAATGAATATTCTTTTGCCTCACAAATGAAACTAAACACTTTCTACTAACATTTAATCCTGGTAACACTGTCATTTTTGTTTGTTACATATTGTATTTTGAGTATATCTATGTGACTATGTCTACCTACAAACAGAAATCAGGAATTCAGAAACGCAATGAACAAAAAGAAAGTGAAAAGAATGAAACGAGGGGAAGGCAATCAATTACTGCATTTTTCAAATCTGTTGAAGAGCCTGCCACCTCAAGCAAAGCTGCACCATCTGATGAATTAGCTACAAATCAAGTATATGAGGGGCAAAAAGATACCAACATAGAATTGATAAGAACTATCCTGTTGAAGGTGTTGTCAGTTCCAGCTTGAAAATTAGCAAGACTAGTGAAGTATCATTGCCATCAGAGTTGGAATGCATGCAAGATGATGCTAGAGACAATTTCTCAGACAAATCTCAGGATTATGCTTCTCAGGAACAGGATTTAAAGGATGTTGGACTGTGGTCTAACCATATTACAGATTCTTTGCAGCAAAAAATAGTGTCCTCTGGTGCATCAAATCATGAGGATATGTTGACTATTGCAAAATCACTTCTAAACAATATAAGTTGGCATAGTTTTCCTGTTTCTTTGGTTTATTCAAAGTCAGCAAATAATAGAGAAAAACACCCTCGAGACTGGCTTGTTTGGAGACTTACAAGCAATGCTCTACACTGCTTGCAATGCTTGTTATTTGCTACTTCGGAAGAAAACTTAAGGCAACGTAGCAGTGTACTTGAAAAAAGGGAAGGCTATTCACCATCTGTGAAACAATGAAGAAAGCTATATGCAAGACTTCCTGAGCATGATAAAAGCCTGGATCATAAACTCAGCTACAGTAAGTGGAAAGCATTAGAACAGTGACTTTTAGGACATGGAAGTGACAGAGATTCAAAAATAAATATTAAGTGAAACTGAAGAATGGAAAGTGATTTTAAAGAGATTGTTGGATGCCACTTCATATTTTGCAACACAGGGGACTCTAGAGTTGCTAGGTCGTTATGACAGAATGACTCATGAACATTCGGCCAAAGTTCATTAAAAGGAAGCAGAAGGCAAGAGCATGCAAGGTCACGCTCATTACTTATCATGGCAGAGCCAAACTGAATTTATAGAATTATGTGGCAAGGCTGTGCTAAAAGCCATTTCAGACGAAAGAGAGAAAGCCATCTATCATACTATTCTATTGTAGTTGATTCAACCCTAGATGCCTCTCATCGTGAGCAAAATGTTCTAATTCTAAAGGTTGTGATTCAAGATCAAGAAACACATAAATTTGAAAATCATGAAAGGTTTATCGAGTTTATAGACTTTGATAAGAAAACTGGTGAATAGATAAGTGACATATTGGTTTCAAGATTAGAATATCATAAAATTCCTCTGGATGATTGTAAGGGTCAGGGATACGACAATGGATCCAACATGTCAGGAAAAGTAAAAGGTGTCCAGGCATGCATTAAAAATAAAAATAAACTTTGGTGGTGCTCATACACTAAATCTTCCAGGAGTTCACGCAGCAGCATTATGTCCTGAAAGTGTTGCACTCTTTGTATGTGTTTCTCAGTGGTAGCCCATCACGGTGGAGAATTTTGAAAGATGAAATTCAATGTCCTCTCCATTGTCAGTCTGACACAAGATGGAGTGCGCGTGTGGATGATATTCTTCCAATACCAATGCATCTACCAGGCATTCTTAAAGCATTAGAATGCATTTTAGAAACTTCAAATCTGAGATTCGTTCAGAACTAATGTCATTGAAAACATATTTTAACTCATTTCCTTGCACTGTGTCGGCTATTTTTTGGGTAAAGGTACTTTCATTGATGAACGAAATAAGATTATACAATCACGTGAAATATCACTTGGTACGGTATCAGCTCTCATCGCAGATGTTTGTGGAGAACTAAGCCAAATGAGGGGCAAATGGATGGACATTTTGTCAGAAGCTCGTCATGTTGCAAACAGCATGGGAATTGCATCAAACTTCCCAGAGAAGAGGGTGAAGAAGCGGAAAATGTTTCATGACGAAGTCTTAGACTTCACAGAAAAATGAAGTTTATCTGTGTCTACTGAATCAGATGAGGAATCTGCATTTAAAAGAAATGTCTTTTACGCTACTTTAGATTATGTTGTGAATGATTTGGACCACCGGTTTAAGGCAACCTAGGACATATGTGTCACATTTAAGTCAGTATTAAAGTACATGTCCCTAGATAACATTGCACTTGAGGCTGCATCAAAGACATTAGCCCAAAAGTACTCAACATACCTTTCAAGCAACTTTGCCATCGAAATGTTGTACTTGAAGAAACTATTTAGGTTTACATTAGACCAAGAAACTGAACTACCTCCTCTCATTTTGCTGAATCAAATTTATGGCAAAACACTGCAGCCAGTATTCAGTGAAGTTTGCATCGCTCTTCGTCTTTATTGCTTTCTACCTGTCACTGTTGCTGAGACTGAACGAAGAACGAAGTTTCAGCAGGTTAGCTCGTACAAAAAACTGTAGGGGAAAAAAAATGGGCCAACAGCAACTATCATATCTTTCACTTCTGTCGATAGAGAGCGCAATTGCTAAGAACATCGATTTCAGTTTGATAATTAATTAATGACTTTCCTAAAAAAAAGGCAAGGAAAGCCAATTTTTAAATTGATTTT
The DNA here is from genome assembly GCA_023014485.1 of Bathynomus jamesi. Lineage (NCBI taxonomy): Eukaryota > Metazoa > Arthropoda > Malacostraca > Isopoda > Cirolanidae > Bathynomus > Bathynomus jamesi. The sequence continues at coordinate 79,580 of JAJOZX010009497.1, forward strand.
TGATAATCCATCCAATGGGGTTATATATACTAATTCGTTAAGTTCGTGTTGTCTTTCGCGCTTGAGTGTCTCATCCCTGTTTTCTTTTTAATTTATCATACGTTGACGTCAATAAATTGCTTCTACTAGTAGTAGTTTCAATTTGAAGGCGTTGTACTATGTTATAACTAAAAATACTTGATATTTGTCGTTTATTTGATTTAACAACATATAATTTGAGTGAAGAAGCAATATTTATCTTTAGAGCTATGAGAAGGGAGCCCGAAGTGTGATAGAGTACCAGGACATGGAGGTGCCATACTTGGGTCCTGTACGCAACATCCAGTACAGAGAAAGTAAGAGGGTACAAAAAAGGGGTTGCTGTCAATCGTCTCAGACACCTGAGTTTCAATGAGGAAAAGAAGATGAGGTTTAGAGTAGGAGAGGTAGTGTTCAACAGATTGAAAATTTGAGAAAAGGCTACGAATGTTGCAGAAATTAATGAAAAGTGAATCAGGCAGAGGCCCAGAACATCTCGAATGAGCCGTAGCAGATCCAGCCCCACTCCCAGGATCTGCATTCCCAGTATCGGCAGCAGGGTAGCCAGAAGTGGGGACACTGATGGTCCCCTCCCCAAGGGACTCCGAGGCTCTTATAGTTGATGCCATTTCTTTTATAATTTTGAAAAGATTATGTAGTGAGTAAGATGCATGTACGAGGGTAATTCAATAAGTATCCACACTTTTTATTTTCACAATTTTATTTCACATCTGATAGATTATAAACATATCACTTCTCAACATAGTCTCCCTGTTTCTCAATACACTTAGTCTAGCGATCTACAAGCTTCCTAATGCCATCACAAAAGAATGTTTTTGGCTGTGTGCGTAGCCAGTCATGCACCGCCTCCTTCAGGTCATCATCGCCTTGGAATCGCTGACCTCTCAAAGCGTCTTTTAGTGGTCCAAAGAGGTAAAAATCCTAAGGTGCCAGGTCTGGACTGTAGGCTGGATGGTCGAGAACTTCAAATTTAAGTTCTTGAAGGCATTTTCTAGTCTGTGCAGCGGTATGAGGGCGCGCATTGTCGTGTAACAGAATAACACCTTCCGACAATCTCCCTCTCCGATTTGTGCGAATTGCTTGCTTTAACTCATTCCGAAGCATGTCAGAATACGATGCACTTGTTACTGTAGTTCCACGCTCTAGTTAATGTTCAAGGATAGGGCCTCGTGTATCCCAAAACAGTGTTAGCATAACTTTACCTGCTGACGGCTGCGCTTTGAACTTCCTTGCAACGGGAGATATTGGATGCTTCCATTGCATGCTCTGTCGTTTGCTTTCTGGTTCATAGTGATGGATCCAGGTTTCATCTCCAGTGATAATGCGCTCCAAAAAGTTTTCACCTTCATTATGATACCGCGCCAAAAGACGAGAGCAGTCGTCCATACGATTACGCTTGTGCTCTTCTGTCAACTGTTTGGGCACCCATCTTGCACAAACCTTGTGAAAGCCAAGAATGTCATGAACTATCGACTAGGCTGACCCTTGACTGATATCTAATGAAGATGCAATTTCTTTTATTGTTAATCTTCTGTCATCGAAAATCATGGCTCTGGCTTCTTCCTGCTTGTCACCACTGCTTGATGTTGACGGTCGTCCTGAGCGCTGAGCATCTGTCACACATGTCCGACCTTCCTTGAACATTTGAATCCACTCGTACACACTTCGCCGTGGTAAGGCATTATTCCCATACTGAGCACATAAACGCGTGTGAATTTCAGCTCCTTTCACACCTGCCCACAAAAAACGAACCACAGATCTCTGTTCTTCCTGAGTACAGATTGAAAGCGGCGCAGCCATGCTCACTACTCGTACGATATGTGACAGCTACGAGTAGCCTAAATAAGCCTATTCTGTTGCTAGCCTAAATAAGCCTATAGATCTCAGTTTGGCTCGTTATTACGAGTATACAGTATATTATATATATATATTATCACTAAAATAAAAAGTGCGGATACTTATTGAAGTACTCTCGTATATGTAGTAAGAAAAAGGGAGAGAAGTGTGTGTTTGAGAGCATGCTAGACTGCTCACAGGGTAGATGAGGCAGAGAGGTCAGCTAAGGAGAACAGTGACAGGAGAAACTGGAAAGCCAGCAATCCCTATCTTTTGTCTAACGTCCCCTCCGGAGTACTTCCCTGATCGATTGGGGTCTTCAATCTCATCATATATATATATATATATATATATATATATATATATATATATATATACACACACATATATATATATATATATATATATATATATATATATACACACACACACACACATCTATATATATATATATATATCGCTGATTAACTGGTAATTACATATAAGCTGTCATGGAACCGAAGCTTCTGCATGCGTCGGAAGACACGCGATTGATATGTCTCATAATGTGAATAACCTTTATTAATAATAATAAAATAAATACAGTAGTCTTTTTACAATTTACAATTTTTACAATGACATGAATAATTGTGAAGCTCGACTATTTATTTTTTATTTAATTTGGCCCTTAAGCTTTAGGCTTTACTGGGCTCTTATTAAAAATAAGCAGCTAGTTGTTATAAAATAATAATAAATAAATAAATAAGTAAATAACTATTAATAAGTATTATTAATAGTTAAAACATGTATTACAATATTAAGCAATATTAATGGACAATATTAAACATTATTAGTGGACATTAATCCAAGATTTTGTTAGTATCCCATTATTAATCGGGATTTCAACTTGGTTTTAAACAAATTTACATTCGCAATATTTTTTATATCGGCATGCAAGTCATTCCATAGTTTCAATCCAATGAAAATGGGTAGTTTTTGAGATGAAGAGCTGAAGAGCTGAAGAGATGAAGAGCTTTGATCTATTTCTGGTCTGATACGAGTGGATTTCTTGATGAGTTACAAAAATATCTATTTACCCATTGCAAATTAATGATTTTGTTCTTACACTTGTAAATAAAAATAAAATGTGCCAGTTTGGTTATATCGTTGAGCTTTAGTAGGTTTAGCTCTTTAAATAATGCACTAGAGTGATCAAGGAAATCAGCTTCAGATAATAACCTTATTGCTCGTTTTTGGATGACAAAGATACCAGTTACGTTGTTAGCGGAGTTTCCCCAAACAAGGGTGCAGTATGTTATATAAGGAAGAACAAGAGTATGATAAAGAGTCAATAAAACTTGTTTAGGGACTACATTTCTAAGTTTAAATATTATAGCAACGCCCCTTGAAATCTTTTTCGCGATATAATTTACATGATCACTCCATTGCAAATTCTTATCTAGTATTACACCAAGAAATTTTGTTACAGTACACTGCTTTATGTCGATTTCATTAATATTAAGTTCATCAAGATATACATTTCTTTTATTAGTAAAAATCATGAAACTTGTTTTACTTGTATTTAGGAAGAGTTTATTGGTGGTCAACCATTTCATTACACTGATGAATTCTGAATGAAATATATTCTTAGCTGTATTAACATCTTTGCAAGAAAAAGAGACATTTGTATCATCTGCAAACATTATGAAGTTCAGTATATCAGATGAACGTGGAAGATCATTTATATATAATAAAAATAACAGTGGACCCAGAACTGAGCCCTGTGGCACACCATGTTTGACAAGCGCTTTAGTGGAGCAAATGGCTGAAGCTTCCACACCAATGTTTGAAGAATGATTGTTGACGAATGTACTATTCTTATACTGTATTAGTCTAATTTTCTACTCTTTTCCGACGAATATCAGTTAAACAAAATAAATTTCACCTCATTTTATTGGAAAACGATGCCTTAAGCGTTCATATTCAGTGCACCAGTATCGTGCTTTTCATGTTCACCGCAAATGGTTCTTAGAAGATACATTTGAAACATTATTACTTTGTAGAAACATGAAAAAGAAGACAGAATAAATATACTTACCCGCTACGAGGCGTCCTTGATGAGGTCAGAGAATATTATAAATCTTTCTGGTGGTGCAGCTATGCATAAAGAAACCCTTATTTCAGTAACAGAAATTTAAAGGAATAGGTATAAATCCGGTGGTCTCGTATTTTATCTAGTACGTGTCTTCAATTTCAATACTGAGAGATTGTGAAAAGAAATAGAATGCATAATTTATAACGGTCATAGCGTAAAATATAGATATATAACGCCTGTGTACAGGGTGGAAGCGCAAATTCACCCAAACAATTGGATTTTGTGCAAAAAATTTTGGATTACATATTTTCAATTTAAAATTTTCACGTGAGAATTCTTGAGAGAAAAGCATTTTTTTGTTTTTTTTATACACAGGCATATATATATATATATATATATATATATATATATATATATATATACACAGGGTGATTCAAAAGTCAGGTTACATAGCGCTTTTCTGTTTCTTTGCAGGTAAATGAGTTATGAGATGTTATCGAAGGAGGAGCGCATTGATGTGACATTCCTAGCTGGCTGCACAAGTGCATTGCCGTTAACGGTGGCCATATCGAACATGTGATGTGACTATTCCCCTGTATCATTACATAATACAGTGTTTCCCTATGTAACCTGACTTTTGAATCACCCTGTGTATATATATATATATATATATATATATATATATATATATATTATATATATATATATATATAATATATTATATCCAGCCATAGATACATTTACATAAATTATGTAAATTTAATATACACTTACAGCATAAAAAGCTGAGGTGTGGAGTAATGTTTCTATTTCACTAATATATTAGCTTATTTTCGACATCTTGTTGAAAAGGACAATCAAAAGGAATGTGGAATATTGATTAAGTAGAGAATTACAAGTCCAATTTAGTCCATGTACTTTTTAACGGATGTTTTATTAAACAATAGGCTACCATTTAAAGAACAACGTCAATCAATAAAAAGTGAGGTCTATTTCACATCGAAAATGGAGGTTCTATTTTGCGTATTGGTATTTCTTTTCAGATCGTTATTGAAATATAAATTTTATCTTTATATTCACATATGTAACTGTTTCAGGCTATGTATATTTTACATCCAGCAACCAGATGCGTCTGCTTGAAAAGAAGTACGACTGTACCTATATAGTGAAGTGGCAAATGCTAAGTGTGTAAGGAGGAGATTGTAGACACCAATCGACCAGGGAAGTACTACGTGGGGAGTGTTAGGCAGGAAACAGGGAGTGCTAGAACTCGTTTCTCCTCTCACTGCCCCCTTTAGCTGATCTTTTTCCATGTCTTTTAAACACTACACAGTCTTTTCAAAATTTATAATAAAGAATAGCATAATGAGCCTCAGAGACCTTGATTTCGGCTTTCCCTTTCTTAAATAGAGGGGCATTTTTGCAGGTATTCGCCCTTGGTCCTCTTTCCTGCATAAAAGTAACGAAAAAGAAACAATATATTGCGCGTAGCTCTAAAGCATAATGAATAAGTAAACAGTTTGCTTTAATTTACAAATGTGCTCCTTATTTGGGTACCATATATATATATATATATAAGGCCAGATTAACAGCAAGCCAGCAAGCCAGCAGGCAGTAGGCCCTATAATGATGTAATTAGGTAGATTAAATAATTAATATTGCTTACATTGTTTAGGTTATTAATAGGTTTCGTGACTGTTTATTTAATTAACGAAATAAAAGGAAATGTTTACAGTGAATAACGTTACAGTTGATTGTGCAACTGTTGCAATGATTGAATGTTGAGGATTAAAGATTAATTGCATAGAGGGACAAATGCACGGTATATAAAAGGCACTTGAATAATGTCATGGGTTATTATATGATAATGCGCGAGTGAATCACGAGTCTTTAGGATTGAAATCGGATGACAAATAGGCGAATACCTTCTTACGCTAGTTGCTACATATTGGTGGCCAGGGATTGACTCAGAAAGTTTGCGAAGTTACGAGGGAGTTTTAAGGTGAGGTGCGATGTGACGTCATCTGGTCACTGTCTGATACGAGGCTCTCTGCTCGCTCTGATCCTCGTTGAACAATAGGGGCCTTGTTTGAGGTAAGAACAAAGATTTTTTGTGAAGGAGAAGAGCGAAAATTAAAACCTGTAGCATGCTGTGACACACACCCACACCAACATCCACATACATACACACACACATACACACACACACACACATATTGTTACAGGGAATCTGTGTAACTAGGGATTTCATGGAATCCCTAAAATGGTCAGGGATTTTATATAAGGTTAAGTCGTGACATTTTCGTCAGTTTTAACGAAAATATCATGATTTAACCTTATATGAAATCCTTAGATACACAGATTCCCTGTAATATATATATATAATATATATAATATTATATATATATAATAATATATATGAAAATTATTTCACGAAAGTAACACGTGAAAAATATTTTACATCGAAAATGGAGGTTCTATTTTGCGTATTGATATTTTTTTCAGATCGTTATTGAAATTGAGCACCATTCTGTGTTTCCTTTCCTTCGTGGTTTTAATCATCATATATATATATATATATCGTAAAGAACGACGCTTGTATAGGAGAACATTCCGCGCAAGATGAGAAGAGAGAACGAACAAATGAAAAAATGAGGTAACCACCCGGGAATCGAACCCGGGATCTTCCGATTACCGGTCAGATATGATAACCACTACATATCTGACCGGCAATCGGAAGATCCCGGGTTCGATTCCCGGGTGGTTACCTCTTTTTTCATTTGTTCGTTCTCTCTTCTCATCTTGCGCGGAATGTTCTCCTATACAAGCGTCGTTCTTTACGTTATTTATACTGCGTGTTCTTTGCAGTTGAAATGTGTGTGTATATATATATATATATATATATATATATATATATATATATATATATTACTATATACTATATATCCTTGTAAAAGCCCCAAGCGTTTGATCTGTTTCTGATATATATATATATTATATATATATATATATATATATCCCCGCAAGGGGGTTCTAAGCTCGTGCTCTTGAGTGCTCTTTGTGCTCGTTTGTACGTGCTTGTTCCTGGAGGTTTCACGTGCGCCCTCCCGGCCCTAGCACCCAAGGATGATGGGGCTCGACCCTGCAGTCCTTGTCATCCTTGGTCTTTTTCCACTTCGACTGTCCCCTCCACCCTTTCTTTTTCCTCTGTCTTTCTCTCACTTTTTCTTTGTTTTTCCGCTGAGATATGCCCTTTAAATAGAGGCGAATCGGTTCTTCCTGAACTAAAAAAAAAAAAAAAAAAAAAAAAAAAAAATATATATATACATATATATATATATATAATAATATATATATATATATATATACACTTATTTTTGTGGAGTACGTTTGTGGACACATTTACTTTTGCCAAAACCTACCTATATCTACTCAGACCACGCTTCTACAAAATTTCATACTCTTTTGGGAAACTGAGGAGAGGCCAGTGAGACCATTAATTTACAAAAATACTACAGCCATCAAAGTTTTGAGCTTCACAAGCAAATACAGTGAGACTAAATTTGTAAAGTTGCACTCAGAATCTAAGCTCGTGGGCTTTAAGTAAATGTTGAAGTCTCACTGACTTACAAATTTATGTTGAAAATCTTCTTTCTGAAATTATTTACATGCTATAATGCGAGCGTGGACCTATTAGATACAGTTAGGCTTTGCTTTCTCTTTCAAACTAAGACGTATTGTACATAATTTAGATCAGTGGTAGGCAACCTTTTTTGAAACTGGGTCATTTTGATTTATTGGTAATTTGATAATGGGTCAGTGTTCAGAATTTAAATCAAAATACACTATTTGGACCTTTTCCAGTTTGTGTACCGTTTTTCATATAATTTATTTTTGCTTCTTTTCAGATCAAAAATGAGTGATCAAAAATGAGTTCTTGATAACCTAACCTAACCTAACCATTTCCGAATGGTCCTTGAACAAATAATTTCAATCTAAAAATGTTTACTATGCTGTATGTAATGTACTGTAGAAAACGGTACATAAACTGGAAAACGTCCCACTATTTTCGGGACATTTTAAAATAAAAAACATTCTTCATAAAATAATATTTATTACTTTATATATACTATATACTACAACTATATACTTTCGCGGGTCAGCGAAATTGTTGCCGCGGGTCATAGGTTGCCGACCACTCATTTAGATTATACAGAAGATTGGGTACATACAAATGAAAATTAATTATTGTTTCTATAATTATTTTTATAATAAAGAGATCAGCAGAAATCCCATTTATGAAACCTTATTATAAAGAAAAAATGGATCAAATGTAGAATTCGGACCCCAGCCTTCTTTAGTTAGCTTTATAAGGCTAACTAACGAAAATATCATGACCTAACCTAACCAATCGTCAAGGGCGTACAGTTAACCTAACGATTGGTTAGGTTAGGTCGTGATATTTTCGTTAGTTAGCCTTATAAAGCTAACTAAAGAAGGCTGGGGTCCGAATTCTACATTTGATCCGAAAAAATAAACGCGAAGGTTTATCTTACTCCTGATGAATCGTGCATTTAGGCCTGTCCACCTTTAATCGCTAAAAATCAACGAACGAAATATAGGTTTTAAGAATGACGATATAAATCAATATATAAATCAATATATTTCTATATGTTTATGAACTTCCCAAACTCTCACTATTACACTAAACCTAAACCAATCAATGTTTAAACCTAAACCAATCAATGTTCCTTTGTTATAATATTTTTTCCCAAGAAATATCGAACACATTACTTTTGTGGGAGCAAGTGTAGTTTACGTCCCCATGACGCAAAAGGGGACACAAACTACACTAGGTCAAAGTTGGGGAACGCAAACTACACTAGGATTTTAGGAGACATTTTTTGGATCACTTTAACGTATAGCTTCCCAGAAACCTCTCTATAACATATTGCTTCCCCATGTTAATCACTTTAACATATTGCTTCCCAAAAATAGACATTACACAACCAATTACAGTTACATTACAATAGTTTATATATTTAGAGATTAGCTAGTCGAGAAAATGTAAATTTATGGACAACTTAACTTATTATGCTTTGGATCACCTGAAGATCAGGGCCGCCAGCCTTCTTTCGTTAGCCTTATAACTAACGAAAATATCACGACCTAACCTAACCAATCGTTAGGTCAACTGTACGCCCTTGACGAGTGGTTAGGTTAGGTCGTAATATTTTCGTTAGTTAGTCTAGATTACCAACCTCTTTCTAACCAACCAACCTTTCTCTTTTTAACATATTGCTCCCCAGTGTTAATCACTTTAACATATTGCTTTATTGCAGCTTTAACATATTGCTTCCCAAATGCTTTGGGAAGCAATATGTTAAAGTGATCCCAATTTTTAAATGAATCCATCAAATAAAACGATAAAACTAACGAAATTATTACGACTTAACCTAACCAATCGTCTATATATATATATATATATATATATATATATATATATATATATATATATATTGACGATTGATTAGGTTAAGTCGTAATATTTTCGTTAGTTTTAACGTTTTATTTGATTAGGTATACGGGACAAATTTGGGGAACGCAAACTACACTAGGATAATGTAGGGGAACGTAAACTACACTAGGATAATGTAGGGAAACGTAAACTACACTAGGATAATGTAGGGGAACATAAACTACACTAGGCATCACAGGGGGATGTAAACTACACTTGCTCCCCTTTGTGATACACAGACATATTCGTACATTATTCAATTTTAGATCTATTTGTATCGAATACCAAAAACCTTGAAAATTTCCACAATATTTGTAATTTTTTTCATTATGACTTCATAAAATATTTGATCGTTATTTCAAATCATTTGAGTGTAAACTTGCGGAAAATACGTTGAAAGATGTGCATAATGCGATAAATTTTTAATTTTTTTAGGAGTGAAATATTATTGGAAATTAGCTTTTAAAAATGTATTTTACACTAAAGTATATATACACGACTTCCCAATCAGCAGCCCTGCGTCTTAACCACTAAGCTACCCAGGGTACCCATTTGTCTACCAACTAATTTTTTATTGTGTGGCTTCGTAGTCAGCGACGCTAACTACTACACCACCGAGACTCCGCAGGGTTATTATACACAAACCTAACTATAAAATAGAAACTGCAGAAAATGCACCAAAGGAACAGATGTATGGAATGCAATTCCCATACACCTTTGGCAGGCTTCCACTAAAAAAGCACTTCATTAGCTCCGAATAAGTTCACTACTGCCATTTTTACCATTGTAATAAAGTTCCCATTTTATAATCAAATATTTAAAATATGCTAATTTCATTAACTACTTTTAATTTCTTAATTTATTTTTTAAACTTTTTATTAAGCATCATTTATTTTGTACTAAATATACAGGGTGTTACAAAAGTCCAGAATCTTAGGAAATATTATATATATATATATATATATATATATATATATAATATATATATATATATATATATATATATATAGAAAAAGAAAAACTATAGTGTTTGTCATTTACCATTACTTATTCGAACTATAGTGGATTTAATTTTCCCAGAAGCGTTCCTTGTTCCATGCACGGTCTGTGTGTATAATAATTATATATAGATATATATATATATATATATATAATATATATATATAGACAGTACCTCTCACCTCCCACTTTATAAAGGTTTTGAACGCATAATTAGAGGCAAAACTACTTACTACCTTCAAGAAATGAACTTGTGCAACCCAACTCAACATGGCTTCAGGGCTGGAAGATCATGCCTATCACAGCTATCAGACCAGGAGAAAATATTGGAAACATTGTGTCGAGGACAAAATATAGATGTAATAAATACTGACTTTGCTAAAGCCTTCGATAAATGTGACCATGGACTTATAGCACACAAACTTAAGAATACAGGAATTACGGGAAAGCTCGGAAGATGGATATGTAATTTTCTGAGTCGAAGAACACAATGAATGGTAGTAAATGGAGTTAAATCTGAAGTCTTAGAAGTCATGAGCTCTGTACCACAAAGTACAGTATTAGCTCCTTGCTGTTCATAACAATGACTGTAGACATTGATACAGATATTAATGAAAGTATTGTATCATTTTTCGCAGTGACATCGAAAAATTACAAAATGAGTAAAACATTATTCCAGTGAGCAGAAGATAACAATATGAAGTTCAACCAAGAAAAATTCCAACTTCTAAGCTAAGGTAATAACAAGGTACTACAGAATAGAAGGTACAAAGCTCTGCAAGCCAAACAGATAATATCAAATCCACAAGTCAGGGATCCTGGAGTAATAATGTCGTAGGATGCAGAATTCAAAGAGCGCTATAACATCAAAATTACAACAGATAGAAAAAAAATGGGAATCATCTGGAAGCGCTTCCGCAGCAGAAAAGCAAACATCATGCTCAAATTATGGAAGAGTCTAGTTCTACCAATAATTGAGTATTGCCCAGTGTTTACAAGTCCATACAGAAAACGAGATATTTCGAACAATGAAACTATACAAAGCACTTTTAGTTCTAAGATAGAGGAAACGAAAGGTGAAGCCTACTGGTCTCTACAATCCCTGAAACTCTCCTCTCTGAAAAGAAGACGCGAGCGGTACACAGTAATATACATATGGAAAATACTCGAGAGTTTTGTCCCTAACCTTAGAAATGAGATAGAAACAAATTGGAAAGAGAGACTTGGCAGATTTTGGAGTGTTGTGTATTGGGTTTTTTAACCCTAGAATGCGTAACCCAGATAAATATAACACCCTGCGGGCTTTAGAGGCCTGGGTTATGCATTTTAAGGTTAATTAAAGAAGATAATAATGTCTAATAAGAAATTAATATTTTGTTTATGAGAATTTAATAATGTTTTGTTTATGAAAATTTAATAATGTTTTGTTTAATAAAGAAGAAAATAATGTTTAATAAGAAATTTAATTATGGTTTGTACGTAGATAAGAAATTAATATTCTTTGTAATTAAAAATATAAAAGTACGAATTGGCAACACATGAAATGTGCACGGCTGAAATGTCCAAAAAATCCAGTCTTCGGGCGGGTTTGCTCCGATTAGATGGTTTTTCGTGTTACTATGTTATTGTAAATTTAAAATATTAAATTGTCTCTCTCCGCTATTAAATGTTAACGCTAATTCCGCACTCGCTTTACTCCGTTTGTCCAAATTGTTTCGGTACAAATAAAAAGTCAGTAAACAGTAAATAAAAGTGTGTAATTATCCCCGGTCCCTTTGCTTTGTTCGAAAGTTTAATGGCGCCCACCGGCGAGGGCAGGAGATCGAAAAGCAATTTTCTCCTTCACCAAATCCTGCAAATGAGGCGGGATGCTGTAGAGGGGTCGACCGTGTCAGCGCTTCGTGGGGTGTGTGTGTGTGTGTGTGTGTTTTCTGTACTTTGTGATGTCTGTGTGGCGTGGTATGGAATAGAGTATTTGGTTATAATGTCTCTCTGGTGTTACCTTAATGGCGCGAGGTGTTGGTGCATGATTGTACATGTAGTGGCAAGGGTGTTGTGCTTAGTTGTCGCTGCTGCCATGAATTGTGTTCCCTTCATGTCTAAATGTTCCCTAACTTTCAGTATTTTTGTTTCTGTGTGCAGGTGTTCTATTGGTGTTATTTGAATGCATCCTGTAATGATACGAAGTGCGTTGTTTTGTATTGTCTGTAAGGTGTTTATGTGTGTGTTTGAGATAATGGGAGCCCAGCATGGCCTAGCATAGTCCATAACTGAGCGAATATATTGTTTGTATATGAGTGGTGTTGTTTCCTGCTGGTGTCCAAAGTTTGTGCCTGTTAGTACCCTAAGCGTGGTAAGTCTTGACGTACATTTGTTTTTAATATCCTGAATGTGGTTTGCAAAAGATAATGATGTGTTATATGTGACCCCAAGTATTTTGGTCCTGTGAGTGTGTGGAATGTTGGTGTTGTTTAGTGTAAGCTGTGGAGTTATCTGGTGTTCTTTTGTGTTGCTTGTAAGCAAGGTGATGGTTGATTTTGTGGGCGCTACTTTGAGTCTATTGTATGTGAGCCAGTCATGTATACTGTTTATGTATGTTTGTAGGTTATTTGTAGCGGTGTCGATGTTGTTGTGGGTGGATGTTAGAGTGATGTCATCTGCATATGATGATAAGGGAAGCTTGTTACCTATGGGTGTTGGAATGTCATGCATGTATAAGTTGAACAGTGTTGGTGAGAGAACAGAACCTTGAGGGACCCCATTCGGAAAAAGTTTGTTCTTCGATGACTTGCCATTAAATGTGACATGTGAATATCTTCCTGAAAGATAGTTGCTCAGCCACCTTTTGGTGTTATTGTGCATGTTTGTGTTGAGTATTTTGTTTATGAGAGGGAAGCGTGGAATAGCATCAAATGCTTTACTAATGTCTATTTTTGCTAATAGTGTACGTTGAGCTGGTCGTCTGGAGTTAATGCCATCCATGATGTGCTGCGTGAGGTTAGTGAGTAATGTCGTGCTTGAGTGGTGAGGTCTGAATCCATGTTGAGTAGGAGATAGTGGTGTGTGTGGGTTGGTAATTTGTAAGATTAGTCTTTCTGTTACTTTGGAAGGTGTGCATAGTAAAGTAATGGGTCTATAGGAAACTGGTTTTGTTGGATTTTTGTTTGGTTTGAGTAGTGTAATAATTTTACCTTGTTTCCATATGTCAGGAATAATACAGTGTTGGTATGAATATCTGCTGATGTTTGTGAGAGCTAGTATTCTCTGTGGGCCCAAGTGTTTAAGGTTTATGTTAGATATGTTGTCTGGTCCAGTAGCCTTCGAATTCTTAATGTTTTTGATGATGTTGGTGGTCTGGTCTGTATTGAAGGGTGTAATGGTTGTGTCGAGTCTGTAGGCTTTCTTTTGTCTGGCTGTTTGTCTGTCTGCGTGTTTCTGGTTGTTGTCTCTCTTTAAGTCACTTACCTTTGCGTGGTGATTAACTAGAATGTTAGCTTGTTGTGTATATGTTGGGATATTATTTTGGCTGCGAGAGATAGCCGCGTGTGAAGTGTGAATGCCACTGTTAGAGTGGGTAATGCTGTTTATTGTCTTGTATAGCCTGGATGTATCTGTGGAGTGGTTTAGTGTTGTTATGAATTCCCTAAATGTTTCTGTTTGTTTTTCTTTAAGTTTGTTGTTTATTTCTGTGTTGAACTGTTGTATCTGCTGTTTTACGGCTTCTGTGTGTGGTGTTTGTGTGTTATGTTTGAGGTTGTTACGTTGCCTTATGAGGTGGGCTATTTCTCTAGTGTAATTTGGGTTGTATTTCCTAATGTTGCCCTTGGGTATGTATTTGTTTGCATTATTGATGATCTGATTAAATGTTTTGAGTGTTGCATTGATGTTTATGATCGGTGTGCTGTTTAATGTGGTGAATTGTTCCTCAGTCTGTATTTTGAACTGTTCCCAATCAGCTTTCTTTGTAATTTCTGTAAGTGTGCCTAAGGCTGTTGGGGGAAGAGTGTAGAACGTGTTGTAATGATGATGGACAGGTGGTCTGATGACAGTTGTTTTTCTGTTCCCCAGTGTGTATGTGTTGCTAGTGAGGGGGAACAGAACGTTATGTCTGGGGAGGAGTTTGAGTATCCTGCTTGATGTGGTATGTGTGTATGTTCTTCTGTATTGTTAAGAATGAAGAAACTGTTTAGTTGTGTGGCTATGTTGGCGCCTCTGGTGTTGTTTTGGTTGTGCAGGTGCCAACTAGCGTCTTTAGCGTTGAAGTCCCCTCCTAAGATGACATTAGTGAGAGAGGCCAGATTGTATAACTGTGGATTGTAATTGACTGGCACCTGAGGTGAACTATCTTGTGGGATGTAAATGTTGATGAGTGTGGTGTTGTGTTTTGAGTGTGTTTTAATGTTAACTGCCTGTATTTCTATCGTGTTATCTGCTTGGATTGTGTCTGTAATGTTTTGGGTGGCATCAGTGTAGGTAATGCTTTTACGTATGCGTGATGAGTCCACCCCCGTTACCCCCAGTACGATCTTGACCGATAGCCGTGAAGTCAGGGATGGTGGGTGTTTTGTGTGTGCGTTTTAGTTTTGGTTCTTTTATAAGTGCTATGTGAATGTTTTGTTTGCGTACGAATTCCCTAAGCTGCATGATTTTGTTTGTGAGGCCATCTACGTTGTACTGTAATATGTTAATATTCCAAATTAATGTTCCAAAGTTGTTACCATTGGTGGAACAAAATCTTCATTTTTTATATAGCACCAGAGGAAGAAGTCAAGGTGGGGGGGGTAGATCGGGCGAACGAGCCGGCCAAGAAATGGGTCCCCCACGCCCGATCCAACGATCAGGCAGTTGTTCATTCAGGAATCTTGTAACCTCATTGTGCAAATTGGGTGGCGCACCATCCTTCTGAAACTACACATCAGCTTTGCCTCTAACAGCTGGGGCATCAGTCACAGCTGTAGCATATCGCGGTAAATGATATCGTTAATTGTTTGTTCAGCAAAGAAGAATGGACCGCACACTTTCTCGGCGGCAAGAGCACAAAACACGTTAGCTTTAGGGCTATCTCTGACGTGTTAAATATTACAAATAAAAATTTCCTGAAATATTCTTTAGTTATATATCTTGCTTTAAGGATTTTATACATACAACTGTTTAGTTAACATTATACAGATAAGTGTTCAAATGGTGAAACAAATCAAACAAAAAGTCTATAAGAATTTTATTCATACAAATATTTTGTTAAATTGTAATTTAATCTTAAAAAGAGTTCTCCATCCGCTATGATACATTTGTGGATTTTCTTTGTGAAACTCTTCATTGTTCTTCTGAACATATCGAGTGGGATCCTGTTCAGTTGTTCATCTTACCAATGCATTCATATTTGGATAGATGAAACCAGGAATGTAGAGTTTCTCACGCAAATAAGGACAAGGCCAGAAATCACATGCGGTTAAATCAGATGACCTGGTTCACCACTCGATGGGACCTCGCCGCCCAAGCCATCTTCCTACTAGATTCGTATCCAGAATCTCACGGGCAGCTGCAAAATAATGTGATAGCGCTCCATCATATTTATGAAGCCAATTCCTGACAACGCTATCAGTAAACTGTGGCAGAACTTTGTCTCTCAATATCTGGCAATAGCGTTTTTCCATCCATGTATCTCTCGATCTGTCAAAGAAAACGAGTCCTGGATAACCAGTGCACGCCCAAACTGTTAGTGTAGCCGTTTTAACGGGGTTACCCAATCGTATTGTGGGATTGTTTTTGACCAGTAGTGAACGTTGTGTTTGTTTCGTTTACTCGTTAATTTGATCTTTCGAACGAAATCTGGATCACTGTTGAACTTTTGTTTCATTGTTTCAGCACACTGCAGCCGTCTATCAAAATCATCGTCGTATATGAGCTGAGAGTAAATGGGTTTGTAATCGTGGTACCCCTGTGATTTCAAAATTTTTGCTATTGAAAATTTGGAAATACCTAATTCCTGTACGACTTTTCTCGTTGAAGTTTGTTGGATCGACTTGAAAAGTGGCAAGGACATTTTCTTTGTTGTCTCCTGTCACCGTTTACTGACCTTCCGCTTCTTGGATGATCTTTTACCAGACTCTCTGTTTCCAAAAGTTTGAGCTTGCAGTATCGAAGAGTGATTGCATTTGGTGGTAGTTTATTATATTTTCTTGAAATAAACTCAAACTTTCTTCACAGTTATTATAAGGAATACCCCACGATACAAGATAAACTTTTTCTTCATTGCTGTAGTATTCCATCCTTACTGACATGGCGGTGACTGGAGCTAGGGCCGAGGGCTTTCCTCTTCTAGCCAAGAGTTATTCCTGGCCTTGTATAGTTATTTTGAAAAGTACAGCATACACTGCAGTGATATCATTGGAATTTATTTATTATTAACAAATTATTTGTATGTATAAAATCCTTAAAGACTTCTTATATATATATATATATATATATATATATATATATATATATATATAGCAAAAATATTTCCTAGGATTCCGGACTTTTGAAACACACTGTACAATAAATCATTTAATTTAAAATTAAGTAATATTTTGTAAACTTGATTATTTATTATTATTATCGCTATTATCGCTATTATTATTATTATTATTATTATTATTATTATTATTAACTATCACTCTTACTATTATGATACTTGCCACGTTCACTTTTTTATGTAATAAATAAACTAAACCTTTTCACCTTTCAAATTTTCCGTGCGATGATATCTCATTTCACGAAGGTCAAGCTTATCGTCCCTCCTCTCGAGTTGGCCTGGCGACTCCACTCGTCTTCCTTAGTTCCTTGGGCAGCTGGTTGAACAGTCTTGGTCTTCTCACAACAAAACTATTTTCCTTCAGGGTTGAGGATGTTCCCTGTCTAGCCTTTAATTTGGGAACACGACACATTCTTCCTTTTCTACTTTCCACTGTTGTTTGGGGTTGTAGTGTTAAGAGCAAGATTAGGGGCTAGTTTCTCCATTATTTTCCAAATGTAAATAATGATGTACCTTTCTCTTCCTCTTTCAGTGAATATAGGTTTAATTCACGTAACCTTTCCCAGTAATTTAGTTCTTTGCACCCATTGATCTTGGCTGTAAAGCTTCTCTGAATCTCTTCTAGCTGACTAATGCATTCTTTTTTTTTATATGGGGATGTTAGGACCGAGCAGTATTCCAACTTGGGTATGATCAGTGTTTTCAATAGAAGAATCATTATATTCCTATCCCTTCTTTTAAAGGTTCTCAGTATCTGCCCAGTATCTACTGCTATCTTAGTTTGCGTTTCAAATTTCGCATTACAACTCATTACAGTCATTACAACTCCTAAATCTTTTGTTTTAGAATTTCTCTGAATTTCCTGTCCATTTGGGGTAGAGTATTACATGAATTTTAGGTCCTCCCTTTTTCCGTACCTTAACAGTTGAAATTTCTCAGTGTTAAATTTCATATTGTTGTCTTCTGACCACTTGTAGATTCTTTTTAGATCCGTTTGTAGAGATCTATATCTTCTGAGTTTCTTATTTTTCTACTAAACTTTGTGTCATCGGCAAAGGATTATTACTGTGCTGTCTCTGGTAACGTCTTCATCTATGTCAGTTAGTATGATTATGAAGAGTAATGGAGCAAATACTATTCCTTGTGGTACTGAGCTGAGGAGCTCTGATTCTGATGAAGCTATTCCTTGAACTGTATTTTCGCTCACTAAGGAAATTATATATCCATTTTCCCACTTTTCCTGTTATTCCTCTTTATTTCAGTTTATGTATTATGATTCCAGGGTCACACTTGTCGAACGCCTTGGCAAAGTCTGTGTAGATGGCATTAATTTTGCCTTAAAAGCCACCATATTTCCAACGGCATATTCAGATTAGAGTACTGCGAATATATTAATGTCATATCAAATATCTAAAAATTGTAAAACTTTCTCACTTTTATTCTTTTCTGAATAATGAATTTTTTATGTTTTATTTTGAAGGTTAAATTAGGTTTGCGTTGCGTTGTTAGGTTTTAAAAATTGGGTGAGTGTCGCGATACAAGAATGAATATATGAGGAAGTGTGAAAATGTCACAGTTTTGTAGGGAAGCCAAACGTGTGTGTGTGTGTGTGTGTGTGTGTGTGTGTGTTACACACCCACAGGAAAAAAATGAAAAGCGATCCCAAGACCTTGGAATCGCTTATTTCTGTCCCTGTAGGTGTGTAACACATCAATTTTACGTGTAAAATTGTGAAATTCACACAAATACACACACACCACACACACACACACACACACACACATATATATATATATATATATATATATATATTCGAAAAAGCTCACATAAACGGTATAACGTCAGTAACAAAAAGTACGGAATGAGGGCACGATAGAATATTTTCTTTGAAAATAAAAGAGACAAAAAGTTCTTACTTTAATGAATCACTTTAAGGTGGTGCAAACCTTTTCACACACACACACACAGGACTAAAGTAACAATTAGTTTGTGGCATGTCAGTCATTGAAGCTGAATGTGAATTACTGATGAAAGTTCGTCAGCCACTCAGTTTACAAAAGTGATTGGCGGAATCGTCGTTCTGGATACACCGATTTCATGTGTTCGAGAGAATTATTTCTTCCAAACGACTCCACTCATTTAATTAAAATATTAAACACTATTCAATTTTTTCTTTGAGGCTTCACACGTTTTAACGTATCAGCACGAGGTCATATTTACGTAAAGACGTCGAGACCTTTGATCTTTAGTTGAAAGGCAAACTACAGCAACGACTCCAGGAGGTTTTCTTTTTTGACAGTGAAAAGCCGCCGAAGTTGTGAGTTTGAGTTTTATTGCACTCCGGTTTCATATTACAGAATTACGAGCTTATTTGGTGTCAGTATTTCTGAATATAGAGTATAGGGAATCGCCTACATTTATGAATTATTTTAGTTTGAATTACTTTGGTGTGTTATTTGAGTGTTGATAGATGTAATTTATTTTCAGTTATTAAAGTCGTTTCCTTGTTTTGTATTTTTTCTTAACTATATAATTTTTTACGAAATATGAGTATCTATTGGAAGAAGTATTGTTCTGAGTGAGTAAATGAACATTGTTTTGATAAACAATATCCTGTCTACTCATTCCTTATGTAGTCACAATTGATAATTAATATATAAAACTAATGTACTATACTATCTGCCTAAAGTCCCAATAGGATTACGGTTCATTCAGTTGACTGTAGGATATTACCGTAATAATCAGTCAGGAGGACCAGAAATTGACACAGTGCTCAGGCCACAAATGCGACCCTCTGCATTAACTCCAGGATTATTATTGCGGACATCATCGGGGTCCAACCACCGATCTCCTTGTCCGCACCGTCGTATCAGGGTTCTAACCATCGACTTCAGTGTCTTTACTTCGTTTATAAGGAAAGGGTGTTGCGGTAACAAAAGCGTCCATGGCTTAGTGGGTATCACTGTGGGTAACCCAAAAGACGTCATTATAACGGCCAACCTAAGCTTCTTTCTATTTCAAGTTATTGTCTACCATAATTTAAGAGGATTAACTAATCTGTTCTACTTATGTAATGCTCGAAATCACTCTCGGAAGAGTGAATGCATATTAAATGACTTTATAGTGAAAGTACTAGGGGCACTCAGTATATTTTGCCCCACCCTTTTTTCTTAGCTAAATAATAGGCCATGGGCCTGAAATGTCTTTTGTGGCGTAAGTTTCAACTTTCTGCGCTTCACATAACCGGATTTTTCCAGTTTGAACCTCCCCTCCTTGTATAAAACCAATTTTAAACGCCCTTCTATGAAACCGATGGTTAACGCAGTTTCGAAAATGGCGTCTGACAGTGATGTGCGTCGTAAACAGAGAGCTGTTATCGAGTTCTTAACCGCAGAGAAGGAAACAGTTGGAAATATTCACAAACATCTACAAAACGTTTACGGAGAACTGTTGTTGATAGTAGCACAGTTGGACGCTGGTCTAAACGTGTGAGATCAACGGAGAGAGGAAGAGCCAGCCTCGATGATGAGCCACGCAGCGGTCGCCCGGCACCGGCTGTCACATCTCACACTGTGCAACGTGCTAACATCATCATTCGATCAAATCGGCGCGTCACATACAAGGAGCTATCACTGGAGCTAGAAATTAGTGAAGGAAATGTGAATACGATAATTCAGCAACTGTCATACTCAAAAGTGTGTTCACGCTTGCTCCTCGCGAACTGACTGAAGATCACAAAGCCCAAAGAAAAGAAATTGCTTCTGAATCGTTGGTTCGATACGAGACAGAAGGGGATGACTTCCTTTCACGAATTGTGACTGGGGATGAGACTTGGGTACACCACTTTGAAACTTGAATAAAACGCCAATCCATGAAGTGGCATCACGCAGATTCCCCACGCAAGAAAAAGTTCAAAATGGTTCCCTCTGCACGAAAGGTTACGGCCACCATCTTCTGGGACATGAAAGGGGTGATTGTGGGGGACATTATGAAGAAAGGACAAACAATCAACTGAGAGGCATATATTGTTACCCTACAGAGATTCCAGAGACATATAAAGCGAGTTCGACCAGGGAGAAAACTGGAAGACGTCCTTCTTTTGCACGATAACGCAACACCACATATATACGTTTTGTGTTTCATATTTATCAATTATTACGAAAGAAATCTTTTATAACGTGAAGAGCCTAATCATTTTTATTAATCAAAAAAGTAACATAAATATCGTCAACTGTTGCCGCAAAATAGAAGTCAGCATCTTCCTTCCTTGAATAACCAATTTTAAAATTAGAAAGAGCCGTTTTGAGCAGAAAACTGGGATTTGTTTATAAAAAGCCTCTGAACAGTTAGTTAGAACAACGTGAAGAAAGTGTTAGCAGCTGATGAGGAAGTTCCTAACAGTGGCTGTATCCTCCAGCGCGGGACACGTCAACGCGAAGAAGAGGCGACGTCAAACCGAAACATCAACGCGCTGGTGGCCAAACTTCCTCAAATCTCCGTGCAGCGGGATGTCTACGGTTGGCCAGACTGGCAGTCGACCCCTTGTTGCGTGGCACGGTCAGAGTGCCGATCGGCTCCCGGGGCCGGAACTATTTTCAGCGTGCTATTTTTTCATTTACGAGGAGCAATTGCGTGCTCCCCGGACTACTCTTACTCCCCGGACTACTCTTACTCTCCGGACTAATCCAGGCCCCACTACAACTTACACACATCACCATACACAAAGACAGACACAATAGCACCATGAGACACATACAGAAGTATAATATTAACATATTACAGTACAACGTAGATGGCCTCACAAACAAAATCATGCAGCTTAGGGAATTCGTACACAAACAAAACATTCACATAGCACTCATACAAGAAACAAAACTAAAACGTACACACAAAACACCCACCATCCCTGACTTCACGGCGATCCGTCAAGATCGTACTGGGGGTAACGGGGTGGACTCATCACTTACATACGTAAAAGCATTAGCTACACTGATGCCACCCAAAACATTACAAGCACAATCCAAGCAGATAACACGATAGAAATACAGGCAGTTAACATTAAAACACACTCAAAACACAACACCACACTAATTAACATTTAGGGTACATCCCATCAGATAGTTCACCTCAGCTGCCAGCCAATTACAATCCACAGTTACACAATCTGGCCTCTGTTACTAATGTCATCTTAGGAGGAGATTTTAACGCTAAAGACACTAGTTGGTACCTGCACAATCAAAGCAACACCAGAGGCGCCAACATAGCCACACAACTAAACAGCCTCTTCATTCTTAACAATACAGAAGAACATACACACACCACAGCAAGCAAGATACTCAAACTCCTCCCCAGACATAACGTTTGTTCCCCCTCACTAGCAACACATACACACTGGAGAACAGAAAAACAACTGTCATCAGACCACCTGCCCATCATCATTACAACACGTTCTACACTCTGCCCCAACAGCCTTAGGCACACTTAGAGAAATTACAAGAAAGCTGATTGGGAACAGTTCAAAATACAGACTGAGGAACAATTCACCACATTAAAAAGCACACCCATCATAAACATCAATACAACACTCAAAACATTTAATCAGATCATCAATAATGCAAACAAATACATACCCAAGGGCAACATTAGGAAATACAACCCAAATTACACTAGAGAAATAGCCCACCTCATAAGGCAACGTAACAACCTCAAACATAACACACAAACACCACACACAGAAGCCATAAAACAACAGATACAACAGTTCAACACAGAAATAAACAACAAACTCAAAGAAAAACAAACAGAAACATTTAGGGAATTCATAACAACACTAAACCACTCCACAGATACATCCAGGCTATACAAGACAATAAACAGCATTACCTACTCCAACAGTGGTATTCACACTTCACACGCGGGCTATCTCTCGCAGCCAAAATAATATCCCAACATATACACAACAAGCTAACATTCTAGTTAATCACCACGCAAAGATAAGTGACTTAAAGAGAGACAACAACCAGAAACACGCAGACAGACAAACAGCCAGACACAAGAAAACCTATAGACTCGACACGACCATTACACCCTTCAATACAGACCAGACCACCAACATCATCAAAAACATTAAGAATTCGAAGGCTACTGGACCAGACAACATATCTAAATAAACCTTAAACACTTGGGCCCACAGGGAATACTAGCTCTCACAAATATCAACACATATTCATACAAACACTGTATTATTCCTGACATATGGAAACAAGGTAAAATTATTACACTACTCAAACCAAACAAAAATTCAACAGAACCAGCTTCCTATAGACCCATTACTTTACTATGCACACCTTCCAAAGTAACAGAAAGAATAATCTTACAAATCACCAACCCACACACACCACTATCGCCTACTCAACATGGATTCAAACCTCACCACTCAACCACGACATTACTCACTAATCTCACGCAGCACATCATGGATGGTATTAACTCCAGACGACCAGCTCATCGTAAACTATTAGCAACAATACACATTAGTAAAGCATTTTATGCTATCCCACGTTTCCCTCTCATAAACAAAATACTCAACACAAACATGCACAATAACACCAAAAGGTGGCTGAGCAACTATCTTTCAGGAAGATACTCACATCTCACATTTAATGGCAAGTCATCCAAAAAGAAGCTTTTACCGAACGGGGTCCCTCAAGGCTCTGTTCTCTCACCAACACTCTTCAACATGTACATGCATGACATTCCAACACCCATAGATAACAAGCTTCTCTTATCATCATACGCAGATAACATCACTCTAACATCCACCCACAACAATATCGACACCGCTACAAATAACCTACAAACACATAACCAGTATACAAGACGACTGGCTCACACACAATGGACTCAAAGTAGCGCCCACAAAATCAACCATCACCAGATAACTCCACAGCTTACACTAAGCAACACCAACATTCCACACACTCACAGGACCAAAATACTTGCGGTCACATATAACACATCATTATCTTTTGCAAACCACATTCAGGACATTAAAAACAAATATACGTCAAAACTTAACACGCTTAGGGTACTAACAGGCACAAACTTTGGACACCAGCAGGAAACAACATCACTCATATACAAACAATGTATTCGCTCATTTATGAACTATGCTAGCCCATGCTGGGTACCCATTATCTCAAACACACACATAAACACCTTACAGACAATATAAAACAACGCACTTCCTATCATTACAGGATGCACTCAAACAACACCAATAGAACACCTGCACACAGAAACAAAAATACTGAAAGTTAGTAAACATTTAGACATGAGGGGAACACAATTCATGGCAGCAGCGACAACTAACCCACAACACCCTTGCCACTACATGTACAATCATGCACTGACAACTCGCACCATTAAGGTAACACCAGAGAGACATTATAACCAAATACTCCATTCCATACCACGCCCCACAGACATCACACAGTACAGAAAACACATACACACACACCTAACCCACAAAGCACTGACACGACTCGGTCCGAATGCGGTCCTAGGTGCGAAGCACGATTCCGATGTGGACATCACCCCAACTTACGGACATTTAAACACAGACTAGACAACCCACAGGCGACACCTGCCACCTGTGCCAGGACACACCACAAACAATTGAATACATTATGACAGACTGTACCGCTCTAGCACAACAACGAACACAACACAACATCACTAGTGCGCTGAACCTCTGGTCCACTCCGGAGAGGGCGGTCGGTTACGTGCGTGCCGCCGGCTTGCTCGATCAGGGTGGGCTGATCGGCTAAACACAACAACAACAACAGTTTGCAAACAAGAGAGGCCATCACAAAAATGCGCTTGACTGTGTTACCCCACCCTCCATGCAGCCCGGATCTGGCACCTTCAGACTTCCATTGTTTTGGCCAATGAAGGATGCTATTCGTGGAAGAAAGTTTTCAGAGTGACGATGAGGTTGTTGAGGAGGTTAAGAAGTGGCTCCAGCGGAACACAGCAGACTTTTACCAGTAAGGAATAAAGTTCCTTGTTTCGAAGTGGAGGAAAGCCGTAGAAAAGGATGGGGACTATGTGGAAAAATAAAAACTTGTAAAAAAGGTATATAACTACTTGTGTACAAAATTTCTGGAACTTACAAGGAAACTTGGAAAGAAAAAAAAAAGGTGGGGCAAAATATATTGAGTGGCCCTCGTACTTTGTTTGCACCAACGCATGCCTCACTAACTTCAACAACTTAAAGAGTGGTCGGCAGTTTAATCATCATCATCATACCATAATTCACGGCTTGTCCGTCTTTTCGTCTGTCTGTCCGTCTGTCTCCTTTCCAGGTCCAAACGGCTGGACCGATTTTCATAAAACGTGGTGAAAACACACTTTTTTTTCATGTCAGGTTTTCCCCCAAAAAATTTATCCCAATTTATTTCTAAAAATATTTATATGATAAAACACGATACACTTAAATTTCGAGATTTTAAACTCAGAAAATTTTCTTGAAAAAACCAAGTCCTTTCACGCTTCCACAGAGTTTCATACACTTTTGTAGAATGAAGAAAATTAAGTTGATCAACAAATTTAGAAAAGAATGTAGCCATCAAAATTTTTAGCTACGCATCAGAAGCCATGATACGTGAAAAAAAAAAAATGACATGTTGTATTTGAAATTTAAGTGCTTCGTGAGCTTCAAGTAAAATCTGTGAAGATGCATTTAAAATTTAAGTGATTCGTGAGCTAATTGTAAATGTTAAACTCTAACTCGCTTAAAGAATAACTCGTCGTTTGACGGGTATTTTTGATAGTTACAATAATTTGCATAAAAATACTCATGCGTGCGGCTTAATTCTTTCTCACTTTGTAAGATATATATATATATATATATATCGTGTGTGAATCCGCGAAAGCGTGTTGAAATGCGTGCCAGGTTGTGCTAAGTTTTACCTTGTCGTAAAACTATTCACCGCCCTCGTCTTCTATTCAGAAGCTGTTGGGTTCCAATCCTAATGGGGGTAATTTTACACACACACACACACACACATATATATATATATATATATATATATATATATATATATATATATATATATATATATATATATATATATATATATATATTAGGGTGTTTCATACCTATAGGGTAAAATAAAAATGAGCTTGGAGTTTTAATCCACACGTTTCTCCATATTCTAAAGAACAAGAAAACACGTTTGTGCAAGTTTGAACCAGATCGCGCTGCATTTAGAGGTCCCAACTTTGACGACTTTTTGTCAGTTCATTTCTCGCCTGCCTGCAGTGAAGACGGTTTTCTTCGTCACTTGAGCGGTTCGTGTTGTATAGCCTATTGGACAACTATGGAGGTAATTATATATGCTACTAATTATCTCATTTTACTGTGGTATTGAAATTTATTATTATTTAATTCTGTCATTTTACTGTGGTAGTGATATTTATTATTAATATTACATGAAATTAATTAGTCTGTTGCATATTGGACAACTAAGCTGGTAATTATTTATGATACTAATTAATGTAATTTTACTGCGGTATTGAAATTTATTTAATTAATGAATTGTCAAAGAGAACGTAGTGTACACGTATCAGTTTTATAAATAAAGAAAAGCAGTAACTGGGACTCGAACCAGTGTCATAGCCGTTTGGCGGCATCGCTCAAGTCGGCGTACACAGCACGCTATCCACGCTATCCACATCTATGAAGTCATCCTCAGCTCTGTCTTCAAGCGTGCATACGGCCCTTCAAGTGGCCCCGATATACCCGTTTTCAAGAGGTTTCAGGCACAATGGAAGTTCATCGACCGGTTGGACGTGCGGCCGTACGATTTTGCTCAAGTCAATGACTCTATGAGGGAACTGAGGGAGAAGTCAGTCCTGCTGGTGAGAGGGATGGTGAGCACGTCGCATCAGCGCGATGACTACAAGGAACTGCTACAGTTGGTTCTCATCTTCCTGGGAGAAGCAAAAGTGGTGGATTTCCCTCTCAGAGCCCTGGCGCTTACCATCACGCTCGATGGATGGCGATAGCCATCTACTCCTTGAAAGTAATTCTACTGAAGAAGCAGTTCAAGATGTCGAGTCACGAGTTGGAAGCTCTGACAGCCGTAGGTCTCTTCGTGTCCCTCGTCTACATCCGAGGTTGGACTCGTGCTGCAACCTCAAGCAAGGCTGCCGCAGTTGATCTGGAATTTCTGCGTGACGCGGAAGCCTTTGCCATGTCGGGATATTCGTGTGTTAACGCTGCGCAAGAAGCCATGTCTCGACACCTATGGTACATCTCTGAGACTCTTATTGCCATGGCGTTCTTCGACGCAGATGTGGCAGATGAAGAAAAGGCTCAGATGGTCGTCAGTTTGGGTAAGCCCGCATCGAAAAAGGAACTCAAGCGACCCCAAGGGAAGAACGTCAGGAATCTTGCCTCGAAACACCTGGCGGAGTTCGTGACAGGAAAGACGATGGCTTTCTTCCATGCATTCGACTTGGACACAGAATTCTTGAAAAAGCCAGTTGCCGAGTGGACTGAAGTAGAGGGCTTCAAGCAAGCAGCGGCAACTTTTAACAAAATCTCTGTCGTCAACGATCGGGCCGAAAGAGCCATCGCGCTCACCAGAGAGTTCAACTGTTCTCTGACGAAGAACGAAGAGCAGAAGCAGTTTTTGCTCAAAACTGTGATGCAGCATAGGCGAAATACCCGAATAAAACCAAGAAGGATTTCATGGACAAATGATTCGCAAGAAAAGTGGTTATGTTTTTTGTATCTTTGTGAAAATGTGTAGTGAAATGGTACTCATTTGTTGAATAAAAATTCATTGACAGATTTTTGTTTAATTTTTCCGTTTATGATCTGCCAGAGCATCAAACTGGGGACCCGTAAACTTTAAACTATTGAATTAATACTTCGGTTTATCAGTCTCCTCAGCAAATGGAACAAGGGGATCCATGTGGATTAAAATTTTTCCAAACTTTTAATTTATGAAACACCCTAATATATATATACAGTATATAAAAGCTGTCCTAGTTCAGAATTTTTTAAAATTTTAGCCTTATTATTATTCCTATATTACTAGTTTTGGAGCTATTGGAGAATAGGGACCCCAGCCTTCTTTAGTTAGGCTTATAAGGCTAACGAAAATATCACGACCTAACCTAACCAATCGTTAGGTTAACTGTACGCCCTTGACGATTGGTTAGGTTAGGTCATGATATTTTCGTTAGTTAGCCTTATAAAGCTAACTAAAGAAGGCTGGGGTCCCTATTCTTCAATAGCTCCCAAGTTTTTGTAAACGAAAAATTTTCTTGAGCAAAGATTAAATAAAATAATACTAACATAAGTGCTTCTTCCTTTATCATGTCAATAAAATGTTTTCCAACGGTACAACAAATCCTGACAACAAACAATAGAATAGAATTTACTTCCAATACCAATAAAAAAAATACATGAAAAAGTGAAAAAATAAATAAATAAAGTTGCACATCGTCCAGCTATAAAAGGATACATTTCAGGTGAAAACGATATCAGTGATCGTACATGTGTCACATATTTAGTTTCCAAAGTAGTATGACCGCAAAATGTTCGAGTGCACATGTAATTGCAACGTTGATCAATTGTTGCAATGTGCCAGCCCCTTCCCCCTGGGGGGTAATGGGGGATGGGGGTTATGCAACAATGGGGTGGGGGTTAGCCCCCAAGTTGCATAAATGGGGTGAAGGGGTTTTCGGGAGAGGGAGAATGACCTCCACCCAAAGGGGTAACCTACGCACAGAAGGTGCCCTCGCGGTAGGCGAGTTTGCGAAGCACAAGCAGTGGCCGTAGGGCAGTGAGCCGAAGGCTCTGCTTGTGAATATAAATTGTCACTTTAAAATTATGACAGAATTTTATATCACTGTTACAGCTTAAGTTTTGATGGAAATAGACTGCTTTATGCTTTTCTAATTTTAGTTTTTTTTTGTCTTTTTTTTTAAGATGATTTTGTTTTCCGTCAAGTTTAGAAGTCAGTCTCGATTACCCTTTTTGTAGTGGTTTCTGTGAGATGGTTTCATCCTTTCTAACCTTTCTGACTTGATCACGGAAAAAATAGTTTTTTTCTATTATCATTTTTTTTTCAGGTATAAAAATCAGTTGTTTGAAAAAATTAGTACTTGTTCCAAGTACAGTACCTTCATGGAAATATTTTTTTCTACAGGAAGAAGGGGCAAAGGGCGAGCACCGCAAAAATGCCCTCCACCATAGGAGAGAGAGCCAAAATCAAGGTCCAGGCCTTCGAGATGCCTGGACATTCTCTGTTTGAAAGATGGACTGAGAAAGATTGTTCAATAGTAGAGCGGTTGTGCACGCGTGAATAATAATATAATCATTGAGGGGATTCAAGAACTGGCACAGCGCTCAGGAAAACTAATGCGTCCTATTGCTCTAACTCTCGTATTACCAGCATCATCGAGATTCGAAACCCCGACCTCAGTGTCTTTACTTCGATTACAGTAAAACGGTGCTACCCACTGAGCTACGGAAGTTGGCGTGTACGCGTGAAAATAAGCAAACGAAATGTTTACCATTTCGTTCTAATCAATGTAACTCCTTCAGAATGAATAGGAAACAGATGGCCGAAATGAATGACATTCTGATATAAAGATCAATTAAAAAGACACCAAATTCGTTAAATTCGCAAGCCCCGATCACAACGTTCGCATAGCACGAGTCCTATTTATACACACAAAATCAATATTCACTGGAGAAATGGAAATCGAGGAAACATTGTTCACATTATTCAGTTCCATTTGTAGAAATATAAAAAAATATGTATATTTAGGCATGATTTTATCATATCGAACGCAATGCAGCCTATATATATATATATACACAAACTCAGAATGGTCCCCTGAGAAACTTATTTGTTAAACACAGATCGTGCATGGAACAAGGAACTCTTCTGGGAAATTTCTCAGGGGACCATTCTGAGTTTGTGTATATTAAACGGACGTGTTATGTGCCTTGAAAAGTGGACGCTCAATGTCCCAGTTGAGGTTTAAGTTTGTTTTTTTGGCTAAAAATACAATAGTTACCCCTTTTTCTTTGATGTATTCAATCTGACGTGAATGGAACGAGTTTCTTGCGTATATTGAGGTTCTGAATGTTGTAGGCTAGGTGTAAGCTGTAAACCCTAGATCCTGTCCCAAAGCTGGATCCTATCTGCTTTGCAGATAGCTGGTGAGGGAAGCTATAGTTTGGGCCTCTTTGAGAGTAACCCGGTGCCCACGTTGTCATTTATCATTACTTATTCGAACTATAGTGGATGTAATTTCCCAGAAGAGTTCCTTGTTCCATGCACGGTCTGTGTTTAACACATATATATATATCGGGTGGTCCGAAAAAAATGACGCATTTTTTAAAAATTAATATCTCAGTAACCCCCTTCCTTATCATGACAATTTTTATATGCAAGATACTTTCAAACTTCTTTTTTTGAATGCAAGAAACGGAATTCTGATATCTTTTATAGTTTTCTCGCAATTAACAAAAGTAACAACATGGGTCAAAAAAACGAATATCATGAGAAAGGAAAAATTTAATCAGAAATTTAACTAATTAATTTACAGTAAATGATCGATTGGACCACCACTCTGTTGACACACTAATCTAAGTCTTTTCTTCCACACAAAAATAATACTTCTTACTTCATTAATGCCAATTTCTTGCCAAGATTCAAGTATTTTACTTTTAATTCTGATTCGGTGAATTTTTCTCGTCAACCTCGGTAAACCTTCTCTTTTAGTAACTCCCAAATTGAGTAGTCCATAGGATTACAATCTGGGCTTTGTGGTGGCCACTCATTTTTCGTTATTAATTTTGGTGTATTGCTAATCAGAAACGACTGTGTGGCGTAGCTTGTATGCGACGGTGCTCCATCTTGTTGAAATATGAAATCATTTTCTTGATACAGGCGACGACAATCCGGCAACAATTTTGTTCTTAAAAGTTCAATGTAATTTGCAGAATTCACCTTTGTCTTTTCAGTTTCAATAAAATGAACATCTGTCTTGCCATTCCAAGAGACCCCTGCAGATATCATAACCTTTTTGGAGAATCTTGACGTTTCATGATACAATCTGTTTATTGAAATGTCACACTTTTTACCACGCCCGTAGACAACATCATTTTGACGGTTTCGCGGAATTTCTAGAGTGAAATCTTTTTCATCCGTGAAGACTATCTTTTTAATATCAACGACAGAGAAATTATCAAGTAACTTTCTGCACCTTGTTTTCTTTTATCCTTAACAGTATCACTTTTTCTAGAAGATACTATTCTTTTGAAGGCTTTTAGTTTTTGTGCTTTAATTATTCGGTGTACAGAAGTCTTTCCAATATTCAAATGTTTAGCAATTGTTCTTTGTGACAAATGACTTCCTGGTTTATCTTCTTGAGAGCAGATTTTATCGTTGATGTAATCCACATTTTCTGGAACCGAAGCTGTTTTAGGTCTACCGCTTCCTGGTTTTCTTTCAGTACTTCCCGATTCGCGAATCTTCTTTAAGAGTCTTCCCACTGCACGCCTTTTCCACTTTTTGCCGGGAAACTCTTGCAATAACCTTCCAGTCTTCCATCCTTTTTCACAGTAACAATTTTTAATGAGAATACGACCTTCCTCTGACAACATCATTAAGGGTACTGACGAATTGTTAAAAAATAAAAATATCCACAATTTGACTTGTTCATTCCTGTAGAGTTTTGTAATAACTTGCAAAAATATCGCATGATATCGTATAAAAATGATATCATATAAAAAACGGATATTATATTGCGATTTTTGTTTTTTTGACCCATGTTGTTACTTTTGTTAATTGCGAGAAAACTATAAAAGATATCAGAATTCCGTTTCTTGCATTCAAAAAAAGAAGTTTGAAAGTATCTTGCATATAAAAATTGTCATGATAAGGAAGGGGGTTACTGAGATATTAATTTTAAAAAATGCGTCATTTTTTCGGCCCACCCGATATATATATATATATATATATATATATATATGGTCATCCCATAAGTAATGTCGTTTTTTACGACAGATTAAGTTTAAACTAGTCCTACTCGGTTTATGCATAAATTTTCCGAAGGTTATATCTAAGAGGAGATCTATCGTGTTTCGCTACATACTTTACAGACCTTGACCAGTGAAGACGTGTGTTTTGCTTTATGTGAACCCCTCATAAACATGGCGGTATCAGAAGAGCATATCAGGCATATAATGCTTTACGAGTTCAAAAAAGGGAATAGTGCTACTGAAGCAACGCGAAACATTCAGGAAGTTTATGGCAACGATATTCTGCATGTGAGGAAATGTCAAAGATGGTTTCAAAAGTTTACGAATAGTGACTGCTGTTTGACAAATGCAGCACGCTCTGGACGCCATGCTGAGTTTGATGATGACCTGCTGTTAGCCGCACTTGAAGAAGACTGTTCAACAACCGTCGAATAATTGGCCCAGAAACTCAATTCATCCCCGTCCACCATCCATCGGCATTTGCAACAACTCGGGAAAGTGCCTAAGTTAGGAAAATGGGTGCCACATGAATTGTCGGTCGACATTCTGAGGGTGCGGGTAAACATTAGCACAGCTCTTCATTCCCGTGAACTCCAAGATCCGTTTTTGCACCGTTTAGTGACTGGTGATGAAAAGTGGATACTGTACCAGAATGTTAAGCGCCGTCGACAGTGAATTTGTGCCGGAGAACCAGCGACACCACAGCCAAAACCAAATCTTCACCCTTGGAAGGTGTCGTTTAGTGTTTGGTGGGATAAAGGTGGTGTAATACACTTTGAAACCTTACCACACAACCAAACAATCACCACTCAAGTCTACTGTCAACAACTGGATCGATTGAACACTGCACTAAAAGAAAAGAGACCTTTGGTTAATCGAAAAGGAATCGTGTTCCACCACGACAACGCACGTCCTCATACCGCTCGGATCACTTCTGCAAAAATTGAGGAGCTTGGGTGGGAAAAACGTCCACATCCTCCATATTCTCCAGACCTTGCGCCTTCAGATTATCATCTCTTCAGGAGTCTGCAAAACTATCTTGACGAGAAACAGTATACTTCTCTAGATGACCTGCACACCAGTCTTTGTACGTTTTTTGCCTCAAAACAGCCTGAATTTTATAAACATGTCATTGAAAAGCTTGTGGGACGTTGGCAGAGTGTCATTGATTCCGATGGAAAATATATACTAGATTAAAAAGTTTCAGTTGAGTATTTTTTTGTCCTTCAAATTCCAATCTAAAAAATTATTTCATGAAGGTAACACGTGAATAATATTTATGATGAAAATAACCACGAAGGAAAAAGAAAACACGAAGTGGTGCTCAAGCGCTTTCGTCTAATGACATCCTCAGGAACACTGAAATTAATGACAAGTTCGAGACTCTATATAGGTCACAAAAAAAAGATAATATGATTGGTGTACAAAAAATTGTAGGATGAGCATACAAATTTATATGGAAAAGCTACCAGAGTTTTAGCACCTTGCTCTTCTTGTCTAAATCCGTTCTGAACGAATTCAAAACAACAGAGTCAAGAGGAAAAAGGCCCTGGCTAATGTTGAAATTGTTTGTAAGATGAATAATGGCAGACTCAAATATTTCTATTAACACTGTTAATAGAAATATTCTTGAGTGTGCCATTATTCAACCTATTATTCAATGTTAATATTTCTATTAATATTGTTACTAGAAATATTCTTAAGTCTGCCATTTTTCAACTTGCAAACAATTTCAACATTAGCCAGGGCCTTTTTTCGCTTGATCCTGTTGTTTTGAATTCGTTCAGAATGGATTTAGACAAGAAGGGCAAGGTGCTATAACTCTGGTAACTTTTCCAAATAAATTTGCATGCTCCTCCTACAATTTTTTGTACACCAATCATATCTTATTTTTTTTGTGACCTATATATAATCTCGAACTTGTTATTAATTTCATTGTTCCTGAGGATGTCATTAGACGAAAGCGCTTGAGCACCATTCCGTGTTTTCTTTTTCGTTTGTAGTTATTTTCATCTGTCGTGATTCCCCCTCATTCAATTCATTATTTTATTTGTTATTTACTTTACTTTATTCAATTTCTTTTATCATTGATCTTTCTTCTCTTTACACTCGCTTCACTGTGCTTTATAAACACGGGCTGACGGGTAGCCGTGGCCGGCATTATGATTTCGAACAAAGAAAAGAGACCGGGGATAAACTACACACTTTTATTTACTATTTACTGACTTTTTATTTATATCGAAATACTTTAGACGAACGAGGTAATGCGAGGGCGGAATTAGCGTTAACATTTAATCGCGGAGAGAGACATAATTAATATATTAAATAAACTATAACATAAGCTTCCATCATGATGGAAGTTTATCTTTTCTGGATCTAAAAATTTGGAGATGCTTTAATCAGTTCAAATTTGAAGTTTATCATAAGCCTACTAATAATAGCTCTTATGTGCATTTTTATTCTGACCATCACCCCTCGATTAAATCTTTTATTTTCTCTGCTATGTTTCTTAGAGCATTGAGAGTTGTCAGTCCTGAATTTTTAGATTCCGAGTTAGGCAATATCATGAATATTGGTACTAAATTATGTTAGTCTATTTCATTTTTAGATAACTGCCTTAGGAAAGCCAAGACTAGGTATTATAATAGTGTAACTGTAAAGGAATTTGAACGTAAAAATATCCTTAGCCTACCTTACCAAGTTAATTTTCAATATCTTCCGACTTTACTTAAAGCAATTGGTAGTCTTTAAGTATGATAATATTGTTAAATCACGCCAAATAAAGAATAGCCCGGATAATGTGGTCGTTTGTGTGTATTCGATCGCATGTACATAATGTAACTCAGTATATTTAGGGCAAACGGGTAAAACGTTAGATATTAGGGTAAAACAGCATAAATATGCGTGTAGAACAGCAAATAATTCTAATGCATTGTTTAACCATATGTATAGATGCAGGCCCGGATTAAAGGTATGGAGGGCCTAAGGCTAATGGGAAGGAAGGGCCTAAATATATGCAACATAAATTCATAATCCGTAATAGCACATACATTAATGATTAATCACACAAACTATGACAATTTGACAAATGTAGTTTTATTTTATTCCAATACACAAATTATCCAATATCCAAATATACAATATACACTATTATTCCAATAGATAATTTGTAATTGTTTAAATTACATTCAAATAACTGTCAGAAATCGACCACAATTTATTTAAAAAATCAATGAATACTAAACTATATGTTGGTAATTCAAATGAGAATGTGTACTGGAAAAATTTGCCAGTATGAATTAGCAAGACCAACTTTATTGCTCAGTTCAAAAACAAATTTTGTTCGTTTTCCATTCATTTTTACGTTTTCTGTGAATGATTCATAGAAAACGTAAAAATAGCTGCTGGAGTGCTCATGGTACTCGATTGTGAACCAGGATTCTAATGTCTCTAACTCTTTCATAATTGTCAACGTCACTTTTATAATCTTTTATCTCAAAAATATGCACACCAAGGAATGTGAAGTGTATGTATCAAGTTGCTATGCAATGTTCTTCCTGTGAAATAACTAATGCAAACATGAGCCAAACCAAAAATCAACTTAACTCTACGATTTCATCTTTTGTTTATACATTCCTGGCTTCAGGGCCAGAGTTGTCAGATACTTTTGAACAAAATTAGCGAGGAACGTATCGAAAAGTCGCAAAAAGTAGCCCAACCCCAATTTCATTATTTTATTATACTATAAAATTTACTTACGGTTTTTATTTAAAATTGTAGTGAATTCAATAGCTCGTCGTCTTCTTTTTCTCCTTCATCATGGCTTGTAAAGGTCTTTTCTGACTTTTCGTAAATGCCAGAATTATATTTAAGCATAGGTGGCGAAGGTTCAAAATTAACACAACAAATGCTTTTTTCTTCAAGCATCATTTTTATACGAAGTACAGAAGCTAAAAGTTCTAAACCCATCCGATTCCTAAGTTTGTTTTTTGTTGATGTAACTCTTGAAAATACTCGTTCCACAGTTGCATTGCTTATTGGCAAGCTGTATAGCTTTAATGCGAATACAGAAATGTCTTTTAAAAGAGGCTCTCCTGCAGCATCTTTAATGTTAAAAGCCTGGCTCCAAAATAATGCCCCATCATTTGGAATGCCGGAAGGAAAAACATCCTTCCAATCAATGTGAAGTAGCTTCCTCCATTGACTTTCTAGAGCATTTAATTTTGACTGGTCAGCTAAATCCAAAGGAAGATCGGAAAAGGGAGGACGAGTGTGACTGAAGCATTTACTTGGTGAAATGTTTTCGATTCGTTTTAATATTGCATAATTTGTGGGGATACGTTTGAGAAGTTCCTTACAGGCACATTTCAAAAATTCGTGACATCTTTTAAAGATGACTTTTTGAGATTCTGCTGCGATTTCTTTACATTTATATTTATTTGCCAGCTGAGTTAAAAAGACATGACCAAAGTCAACTTTTTCAATCGGTAGGAAAATAGATGTATATGTCATGTCAACTGCAATATTAACATTTTGTGGATAAATAATTCTTCTTAGCATGGAAAGTGTGAAATCTTCAAGTTCCTTGAGCAACTTACTGTGATCAGCGTGTTCACTTTGAAAAAGTAAATTGATTCTTTCAAAATCTGATAAAATGGGCATTACAAATGTAAAATATAGCTCATTTACTGGATCTGAATACATTTTGGGAAGCTCTCTCGCAACATATTTATCACATGTTGATGAAGCAAGCTGAAAATGGAGTTTTAAAGATTCCCATTGATTAAGAATCCTCTTAATGCAGTTGCTTCTAGCAAGCCATCGGGTTGATGAGAGTGGTATCAACTGTAGTGGATCCTTTCCGTCATTTATGGTCTTGTATATATCCATATACGATTCTTTTCTTAGTGCTGAACGATGAAACCAATTATAAGTTTCTCGAGTCATGTAGTCTAGATTTGATGGTAACTCTTCGTAGGCATGCGAACAAACCAAATGTAGTGAATGGCAGATACATTTAACCAATATCAAGTTAGGTATATCTTCTTTCATTAAAGTAAAAAGCGAACGATTTATGTCGCAAAGATTGGAAGCTCCGTCAGTCCCAATTGCAAAGCAGTTTCCTAAATTAACACCAATTTTATTGAAAAACTCTTTTATATGCTGGTACAATGCATCAGCAGTTGTTTCTACGACATGAATAAGGCTTAAAAATTGTGAAGAGATTTTCCTTTCTTTTTCATTGTAATAACGAACACATAAGCATAAATGCTTAGCGCATGAAATGTCTGTTGATTCGTCCAATATTAAAGAAAATGAGCACCGGTTAATTTCAGTTACTTGTTCTTTTAGTAATTCAGGAGAAATTACATTTTTTTATTAATGCTGTGCATTTTGTTCTATGCAAACGTAAAGTATCGTGCTTTGAACCTGATGGCACATCACTTTTAAATAATTCACTTAAATGATCTATGGACCTTATAGCGGAATGGCAAGCAACAAATACTACAAGTTTCAGTTCTAATCTACTTATATTGTTCACTCGTTCAAACGCATGCTTTATGGTGTTTTGGGGCGGGATAAGTTTGCAATTTTCCTTATGTTTTAAAGATTCACAATGCTTTCCTAAGTCTGTTTTATGTGCTCTCAATTCAGTTTTACATAACTTGCAGTAAGCCTTTGTCCCATCTGTCTTTACTTCCTCAAGCCAGTTTTGAAATGAAGGGATTTTAAGCCAACTATTTTGAAAAGTTTTGTTATACTTTTTCCACTTAGACATCATGGGCATGCATGACAAAATAAATATAAAAAACTTATAATTTGCTTGAAACTTATACAATCCGCATAAACACAGAGCAAAAAAAAAAATCGATTACTGACACATCACTCTCACACGCGACAAACGGCGACATTAAAGCCTAAACGAAATCCGAAAATACGTTATTAATGTTAATCCATTTATTCCCTTGTTATACATATTAAAACGTGTTTACGCATGGCGGCGATGACGGCGCCATGGTGGCGGGCCCGCGGAACACGTTCAGAAACGTTTTCAAACGTTATATTGCATCATGGTTAGCGTCAGTTACGTTATTAATTATTATTCTATGAATATTTACGGGAAAAATATCGCATAAATAATTCATTTAAACATTGTATCACTTAATTATGCAATGTTTTTCCTGTAATCCAAATACGAATTCAAAGAAAGATTTTACTTACATGAGGTCCAAAATCGAAAGAAAATTAAGTCGGAGATCAGTTATTTTGAACTCTATGTCCTAATGCATAAGGTTTAATATTAAATTCAGGTGAAAATAGAATGTTTTCTACATTATATTAGTGGTCTATTATTCATAATTTCGGGGTTTTGCATTGTCGCTTCAAAAAATTACACATTAAGAGAGAAAGGGTTCATCGTATAACAAATATTTGTACACTTACATAAAATTTCTGAAAATAGCCCAATGTCGCGAAGTTGTGGGGGGAAGTAGCACAAAATTCGCAAAATCGCAAAATCATAAATTTTGATAGCACAGGTCCTCAGAAGTAGCCCCATTTGCGAAAAGTCGCCCAATCTGGCAACCCTGTTCAGGGCTACCAACCGAAAAGAGTATGTGTTACAACTTGTAACACATACTCTTTTCGGTTGGTAGCCCTGAACAAAATTGAAGGGCCTAAAAAAATTGAGGGCCTAAGGCTATAGCCTTATTAGCCTATGGGTTAATCCGGCCCTGTATAGGTGTAATTAATTATAGCACCAAATGGGATAGTTCTAAAGCGCTCGTTAGAAACAGAGATATAATTGAAAGGAATATTCTAGAATGTGCATTTATCCATTTTAAAAATAATTTAAATAACAGTGCAGGAATGTATATAATCACAATATCTTGTTAAAATACCTTTTGCCTTTAATTAATTAACTCTTGTTAATCATATGCTAATCTTTTTTTTTCTGTCCCGCTGTACGTAGGTATATATTTTTGTCATCTCGCCTTCTCCCTTCATTCCCTGACGAGGTGTACTTCTGAATACACGAAAGGGCTTGGAATCATTTTTCATTTTCCTTGTGGATTTGCATCGTTCATTCATTTCACGTGTTTAATTGTGAAATTCATCATATATACAGTGTCCCAAAACAACGTATACATTTTTAAAAAATTTATAACAGGAGAACCCCCTAACAGATTCAGATGATTTTTATTTTTTTTATAGCCTATAGCCTAAGGAGATACAAAAGCGAAATTGTTAACAGCCTTGGCTAGCCTAAGGAGATACAAAATCGAAATTAGTAATAGCCTTGCCTGCCTACAGTAAACATGGAAAATGGAAGTGTGCGCTTATCATTTGAGCAACGAAAATGGATACTAAAGTCGTATTTTAAAGTTGAGAAGATATCAAAGGTTCAACAACAGTGGAGAGACAATTTTGGAACTAATCCTCCAACTCGACTTACCATTTCACGTATCTGTGAGAAATTTGAAGTATACGGTACTGTGCATGATGTGTACAAGCAAGCGACTGGGCGTCCAAAGACATCAACAGATGCTAACACTTCTGATGAAGTGCTACAGGTATTCAACCGATCACCAAGAAAATCTGTGAGACAATGTGCTCGTGAAACAGGGAATTCACAGAATTCTGAAGAATGCTAAATGGAAATCTTACATCCCGAGATTATTACATGCCTTGAATGAGGATGATCCGGATCGCAGAATCCAGTTTTGCGAATGGTTTCGAGTAAAAAACACAGAAGATGGCCAATTTGCGGACAAAATTGTGTGGTCTGATGAGGCTACATTTAAGTTGCATGATATAATTAATCGTCATAATTGCACATACTAGTCACAAGAAAATCCACACATTTATGTGGAACGACATGTAAATTTACCGGGTATAACTGTGGTGTGGTTTTTCTTCCAAAGGTTTGGTTGGTCCATTCTTTTTCGATGGTACAGTTACTGGTCATAGCTACCTGAACATGCTTCGGGGAAAAGGTTTTCCTGCAATTCGACAGTTATACGGAGATGAGGACATTTACTTTCAACAAGATGGAGCACCTCCTCATTACCATCAGGATGTCAGGAACTACCTTGGTGAAACATTTCATTATCGGTGGATCGGACGACGAGGTAGTATCGAGTATCCACCACGTTCACCAGATTTGAACCCACTTGACTTTTTTTTATGGGGTCATTTGAAAAATGAAGTATACAGTAGAAGACCTACATCACTTGAACAACTAAAGAGCACAGTTGAAGAAGCGTGTAGAAATATTCCTACAAACATTTTTGTTGAAGTCTGCCAATCAGTGAATCAAAGAGCGCAGTGGTGCATTGATGTCAATGGTCGACATTTCGAACACTTACGTGTTTAAAACAAATTAAACTATCTATTATTTCGATGTTGTATATTTTACCTATAAAAAGAAATAAAAATCATCTGAATCCGTTAGTGGGTTCGCCTGTTATAAGTTTTTTTAAAATGTATACGTTGTTTTGGGACACTCTGATATATATATATATATATATATATATATATATATATATATATATATATATCCGCCAGAGAACTTCCAATCCAGCAGCGAAACTTTATGAGGGTCCAAATAACTAGTATGAATTTGAACATCTAATACAGACAAGCTTCAGGTCACCTGTACCTATTTTCAAGGCTAAAACAACTAAAAAATAATTAATACAACAATGAACCTGTCACTGAGTAATTTAAAATGTAAAAATCTAAAAAGTTTCAAACAAAATACAAATGAGAAAACATTTCCTTAAACTTAAAAGATCCGTTGATGATGAACAGTCATTTAAATGGGGCCTCAAATGTCATCTAAACAAACTTTCTGAAGTATTGAGGTTATTTTCAAAATCATTTATGGCGAGAATGGAGAACTCTGAGCCAGTGGCGGTCCTAGCTTACATGACGCCCTGGGCGAACCTCACCTTCAGCGCCCCCCCCCCCTGTTCGCCAACACACACACATTCGAATCCCCCCAAAATAAAGGACAGACATAACTCTTTCACAAAATAACTTTTTATTGGACTAATTGTTGGAACTTCAGAACCAAAACAAAGACTCAAATTTCTGAATTTTACAAATCCTTCATCACGTAAATAGAATAACTCACTTAAGAGAATGTAATTATGATACTATGAACAGGAAAAATACAAATTAAATTGCACAACTGCCATAAATAAACTATTTTTATTTATTTCTTTATTTATTTATTCTTATTTTTATTTTTATTTTTTTTGCAGGCGCTCATGCCGCCCCTCCACAAATGCCGCCCTGTGCGGCTGCCCATATTGCCCATATGAGGAACCGCCACTGCTCTGAGCTACGGATGGTATGATTACTTGAGACAAGATGATCTCTAATGGCTGAATTCATTGGTTTTGTCAAATGTTGTTGTGTTCGATAGGAAATACCCTTTGTGTTCGCAGCATATGAGAGTAGAAAAGTGACGGGCACGTTTTCCAACGTATGTGACGTCACAGGTTCATACATGTATATTTACGTGCGATGAATTTCACAACGAAACACGTGAAATGAATGAATGATGCAAACCCACAAGGAACATTACAAATGATCTTCCCAATTTTAAACATTTATTATGAAAAAACTAACAAATCTCCAGCGAACAGCAAGATATAGAAATAAAGAAGAACTCAAAAAGTTTTATTTACAAGCATTTGAAGTTCAACATAAGCTTCTTTTATGGCGCCTTTTGAGGGTACAACATTCCTGAATGAGCAATTGCCTGATCGTTGGATCGGGCGTGGGGGGGGGGGCATTCTTGGCCGGCTCGTTCGCCCGATCTAACCCCCTTTCATTTCTTCCTCTGGCGCTATGTCAAAAATGAAGTTTTTGCTCCACCAATGACAACTTTGGAACATTTGAAGAAAAGGATACGTGAGGTTGTTAGAAAAGTTTAGTATGATATGCCACAAAATGTGTGGGGGTGGAGGGAAACATAATACCGCTTTGATGTCTGCAGTGCCACAAAAGGAGTTCATATTGAATTTCAATAGCTTGTAAATAAAACTTTTTGAGTTCTTTATTTATATATCTTGCGTTTCGCTTTAGCTTTGTTAGTTTTTCATAAAATGTTTAAAATCAGCAAAATCATTTGTAATCACCCGGTATTATATGCAAATACATAGAGTCAAGAATTTTGTCTTTAACCTAAAACAGGCTACCAACTCTATTATTTGAAAAGAAATACAATGAGGTATGAAGTAACCAAATGTTTTGTGGTTTTGTAGTAACTGTTTAGATGAGGTTGAGGGCATGCTTTATGCAAGGTTTAAGAAAGCTGCTAGCTCAGAGTCTAATGGGCCTACGTTAAGTGGCCCTACGGGTGATAGTGCAGCCAATGAGATTAATGGAGCAGTTAGGCCAGAAACTGAGTCAAATACAGGAAATACTAATGTAAGTCATAGTGAGGTTGAGCCTAAGCCTAACCCTAGTGTTAGTTACGGATGCAGATCCAAGTAAGGTTGAGTACGAGTGTAGTGTTAGTGATAAGGATGTAGATCCAATTAAAGTTAGGCTTGATGAATGGCACAAAGTCAAATGTAAGTCAAGGAATAGGATTAGAGAGAATAATAATAATCATATGGTAGTAACTAATAACAGGTTTCAAATACGTGGTAATTTAGATGAAGCAACACAGCGTGAATTTACCATGGTTAGGGACTCTGTCATTAGGAATCAGGATATTGAATTTTGCAATAAGAGAAGGAAAACCCGTAGAAGACTATGTATTCCAGGAGGTGATATTTCTAAAGTCAATGAGATAATGAAAATGTTGCCTGAAAGACGAGGTAAAATTATTTTTCCATGTAAGTATAAATGATTTAACACGCAAGGATAAAGATGATAGATTTAAGTTGAACAGAAATTCAGAAGGAGGGCATTTTTGTGATTTTGATGCAGAATGTGTGATACCACTCATCACAACTCTCACGTGCTACAGCCTTATCCCTAAGACTAACTTCCTTCTTCCAAACCTTACAGTCACAATCAAAAGGCATCTTAAATACGATTCTTTAACTCATTTGAAAGCTTTATGGCTTAAGTTGGGCTATCTCTTGGATGGAATGAGCTAATGAGGGCCTAGGCTAATCAGACCAAACCTGGTCTTGCACTGAATGAACCCCTGGATCTCTGTAAATGCTAAGTTAAATTAAGCTTAAAGCTTAGGAATAGAGCTTTTTATACTTTAATAATCCCAATAAAGTAAAATCTACAAAATTAATACTATAAATTTTTAATAATTTGTTAAGAACTTGGAGCACAGCTAAGAAAATCTTTACACTTGTAAACTGTACATTTATCTTAATCCTTGAACTGTAGGCCCATTCTTCATCGAGTCCATCATGTCATTTTCCGAAGAATTCATAATGAATACAACTGTAGTGAATACTCTTATTTTAGTTTCAAGTTAAATGTTAATTTTACCGTCTTGAATTTCGGAATAGTATAAATTCATTTTAAATTAGTTACCCCATTATAATTCAATTGTGAACCACATTAATACTAATTTTATGTATACTATATTATTTTATTGTATGTAAACATAATTAATTATATATCACAATTGTCAGTTAATTATTTATATTCAAATATTTATTTTAATCTAATACCATGTCCATTTTACAAATAAATAATAGAAAACCAAGGGTTATATTTTCCACCTTTGGTACTGTCGCAGTTTCGCCTAACGGACTCAATACGGCTAGTGAGATAATCACTGGTTGGCACTTAACTAGCGGCAGTGCTTATGGCTACATCATCCAGGTTAACCTATACCGGATAGATGCGCTACGGTCCCAAGCCGTAGCTTGCCTAGGCCGACGACGACGACGTAAACCAACAATTGGTGACTCCGGAGTTGGATTCCCCCCTTTTACCCGAACGACTAGGATTAGACTGTAACGTCGTTCGTGCCCATCACCCCCTTCACCCGAGCGACTAGGACCAGACTGTAACGTCGTTCGTGCCCATCACCCCCTTCACCCGAGCGACTAGGATCAGACTGTAATGTCGCTCGTGCCCTCTGCCCCTCACCCCTGCCCGTGCGCTCTGTGCCTGCGCTCGTCTCAACCTCCACTCCTTCGTTGGTAACTTGTCGTCTTGCTTGTACGTCAGCAAGCATAGGAGAAGATGCCTGACGACGCTGGTGCCATCTCCCACTTGAGCGTAAAGCTCCCCGTCTTCTGGCCGGGTGATCCATTTATTTGGTTCCACCAAGTGGAATCACAATTCAACTTGGGAAGGATCACCGCTAGCAGGACGAAATACGATCATGTTTTGTCCTCTCTACCAGCGAACATCATCTCTGAAGTCCGTGACGTCATCGTGTCTACTTCCACGAGTGAGGACCCATACAACGATCTGAAGTCTGCCATCCTGTGCCGCACCACTGTCTCCGAGCGTGAGAAACTACATCAGTTAATCTCAAAAGAAGAACTTGGAGACCGTAAGCCCACTCAAATGCTGAGGGCTATGCAGTGCGCTCTAGGCGAACGCGCACAAACCTTCGATAAGGACATCTTTAGACAGTTGTTCTTGCAGAAACTTCCTCCATCAGCTCAGCGTGTCTTGGCCACT
The DNA here is from genome assembly GCA_023014485.1 of Bathynomus jamesi. Taxonomy (NCBI): domain Eukaryota; kingdom Metazoa; phylum Arthropoda; class Malacostraca; order Isopoda; family Cirolanidae; genus Bathynomus; species Bathynomus jamesi. Next base: position 124,263 of record JAJOZX010009497.1, read on the forward strand.
ATGGATCCTGCTACTCCAGTTGATAAACTAGCAGAAACTGCCGACAAAGTAGTGGAGATTGACACAGCTCCGGTCAACAACGTGAACACACAATCGGAACTGGAGTTGAAAGTGAAAGAGTTAAGTCAACGACTCAACCACGTTTGTTCTCTGCTACAAAATCAACGGCAAAGAAGCCATTCTCGGTCAAGATTTACGAAGAGGCATCGTTCGAGTTCCGGGAAGATCTGCTTCTACCACTCGAAATTTGGAAAGAAGGCTAGGAAGTGCATCTCCCCTTGCAATTTTTCGTCGGAAAACCCCAGCAGCGAGTCCTAATGGCGTCTAGTACTCGCACTGCCAACCTGTTATTCATAAAGGACAGGAACTCTGGTGTCAATTTCTTGGTTGATACCGGAGCATCAGTCAGTGTATTCCCTCAAAAATCTGGTCATAAGCACTCGGAATCTCCGCCTCTATACGCTGCTAACGGTTCACGCATACCCACGTACGGTACTCAGTCGCGTGAACTAAACTTGGGCCTTCACCGATCCTTCAAGTGGATTTTCATCTGTGCTCAAGTGCAGCATCCCATAATCGGCGCTGACTTCCTCCAGCATTTCAAACTCCTGGTGGATCTTGACAAGCGACGCTTATGCGACCAGGCCACACTGCTTTCTGTTCTTGCCAAACAGGTTGCCCTTCCGGACGCCTCGAACTCTGCACTTTCCCTCGTTCCCCCTAATTCCATGTACCAGTGCCTTTTCCAGCGATATCCAGGAATTCTTCAACCTATGCAGATGGGTGATACCATTAAGCACACCATTACCCATCACATTACAACAAAAGGTCCCCCTGTGTTTGCAAAACCCAGACGTCTTGCCCCGGACAAACTGAAAGCTGCCAGATCGGAATTCCAGCTTATGATGGATCTTGGGATAATAAGACCTTCCAAAAGCAGTTGGTCCTCTCCCCTACACCTGGTCCAGAAGAAGTCAGGAGACTGGAGACCATGTGGGGATTACCGGTTTTTGAATTCGACAACCATCCCGGACCGATATCCGGTACCAAATGTCCAAGACTTTACTTCTCTTCTCCACGGCAAATCTATCTTCAGTAAAATAGATCTCGTTAAGGCTTTCCACCACATTCCCATAGAGCCTTCGGATATTCCCAAGACTGCAGTTTGTACACCATTTGGGTTATTCGAATTTTTGAAGATGCCGTTCGGGCTACGGAATGCTGCGCAAACCTTTCAGAGGTTTATAGATGAGGTCACCAGAGGCTTAGACTTTGTTTATGCCTACATCGATGATTTGCTTGTGGCCAGCTCAACGGAAGAGGAACATAAGGAACATCTTTCACTCCTCTTTCAACGCTTAGAACAATACGGTGTTACTATTAATGCATCTAAGTGTGTGTTTGCACAGCCAACCTTGGAATTTCTTGGTCACACGATTTCGCAGCACGGAATTACCCCCCTTCAGGACAAGTGTGAAGTGATAAAAAATTACCCAATGCCAAATAATCAGCGTGAGTTACGTCGGTTCCTAGGTTTGGTAAATTATTACCACAAGTTCATTAAAAACTGTGCCAGTGTTCTTGCTCCTCTACACGCTATGATCACACACAAACGCAAGGTAACGAAATTGGTATGGTGTAGCGATAGTTTACAGGCGTTCGACAATGCCAAAAATGCTATCAATAGTGCATTGTCTCTGTCATTTCCTATCAGTAATGCCCCCCTAACTCTGACGGTCGATGCATCAGATGTTGCGATCGGTGGGGTGTTGGAACAAACCATTAACGGTCAACAAGCACCCATCGCGTTTTACTCGAAAAAGCTGCAGCCAGCCCAAACGCGTTATAGTGCTTTCGGACGTGAACTTCTTGCTATTTACTTAAACGTGAAGCATTTTCAACATTTCCTTGAAGGCCGAGAGTTTTGTGTTTTTACCGACCACAAACCTTTGGTCACTGTCTTCAATAAAAACAGCTGTAACCACTCTCCCAGAGTCATCAGGCAACTCGATTATATCTCGCAATTTACCACAGATATCCGCCACATCAAAGGTGTCTTGAACACTCCAGCGGGTGCACTTTCAAGAATAGAGATTACTTCTGTTACCCTCAGCTCTACACTGTGGAATGCTATTGCACAGGATCAAGATAAGGATACGGAACTACAAGAACTGCTCAGAGAAGACTCCACTCACTCACTTTCCCTCAAGAAAATGAGTATGCCAGGATTGTCTGTGCCCCTCTATTGCGACGTATCAACAGCTGCTATTCGCCCTTATGTCCCTCCATGTCACAGAAAAGCAGTCTTCACGGATCTTCATAAGCCCTCCCATCCTGGTATCCGTGCTTCGCAACACCTGGTTACCTCTCGCTTTGTTTGGCCCTCGATGCGGAAGGATGTCAAACATTGGACCAAAACGTGCCTTGCCTGCCAGCGTGCCAAAGTCCAAAGGCACACCAGGTCCCCCTTTGACGCATTTCCGCCCCCATCCCAGCGATTTGAGGTAATTCATGTAGACATTGTTGGCCCTCTTCCAGTGATTCAAGGCCAACGTTATCTGCTCACCTGTCTCGACCGCTTTTCCAGATGGCCTGAAGCCATCCCACTTCCTGATATCCAAGCGGACACTGTTGCAAGAGCCTTTCTTCATGGATGGGTATCAAGATTTGGATTGCCGACAAAAGTCATCACTGACCAAGGTCGCCAATTTGAGTCTTCGCTTTGGAAGAAGTTTACCAGCTTGTTGGGTACAGTACATGCGCATACCTGTGCGTATCATCCGCAAGCTAACGGCCTCGTCGAACGCTTCCATCGCCAGCTGAAGTCATCCCTTATGTGTCACGAAGACTCCCATTGGATGGATAAGCTTCCACTCGTGTTGCTTGGTATTCGCTCTGCATTTAAGAGTGATCTGAAGACTACAGCGGCTGAACTAGTCTATGGAACAACACTGCGGCTACCAGGTGGCTACTTCACTGCAGGGGATAAGTCATGTGATCCTACGGAATTCGCTCAAACACTTTCCTCTCACATGCAGTCCCTTCAGCCTGTTCCCCCTCGATTGACTAGCCAACAGAACATCTTTGTTTCCCCAGCCCTCCAATCTTGCACCCACGTTTTCGTTCGTGTACCTCTCCCAAAACGGCCTCTCCAATGTCCATATGACGGGCCCTATGAAGTTCTCCGACGTACGCGCAAATCATTTCTCATCCAGCGCGGTTCCAAGGTCGACAAGGT
>JAJOZX010009497.1:132500-149871 GCA_023014485.1 Bathynomus jamesi
AGTCTCTCGGCGCTTCCCAACAATTTTATTAGCTTGTTCATAAAGTTGTGAATAAGATGTTTTCATACCTTTCCATCACTTCAATAAATTCATCTTTGTTCAAAATCTTTGTAGAGATGCAAATATCTCTTGACAAGTATTGTTGATCTCTCTCTTCTCTACTGCGCAAGATAACATTTTTCAAAACTGTCTGAAGAAGACGATAACTTAAGTGTCTCAGTGGATGGAAGAGGTAGATGATCTTGCTCATCATCTGTGTTATCTATGACTTCTTCTTCTTCCGCAGCTTATTATCCCATCTTTACATGGGGTCGCTGTTTTTGGTTCGTCTTCTCCACTCTCCTCTGTCGTATACCACGTCCTCCTCCAAGTCCTTCTCCCTGATGTCCGCCACCACACAGTCCCTCCATCTCGTCTTCGGTCTTTCTCTTCTTCTCCGTCCCGGCAACTCCATCTCCAGCACTCTGCGCCCCACATACTCCTCCTCTCTTCTCCTGACGTGTCCATACCACCTCAGCCTGGCCTCCTGCACCTTCTTAGATGCTTCCGCCACCTTCACTGTTCCTCTTATATGCTCATTTCTGACCCTATCCCTCCTCGTCACTCCACACATCCATCTCAACATCTTCATTTCAGCCACATCGATTTTTCTTTCATTGCTCTTCTTCATTGGCACAGTCTCCATTCCATACAACATTGCCGGCCTCACCACTGTTTTGAATACCTTTCCCTTCAGTTTCACTGGGACCCTCTTATCACAGAGCACCCCTGATACGTCTCTCCAGTTCTTCCACCCCGACTGTATTCTACAGTTTATCTCTCTCTCTGCTCACCCCTCTGCATCCACTGTTGACCCCAAGTATTTAAAATACTCCACCGTCTTAACACGCTCTCCACTCAATGTCACTTCCCCTCCTCGGTCCTGCTGCACATCACATGTCATATATTCGGTCTTCTTTCGGCTAATTCTCATCCCCCTACTTTCCAACGCCTCTCTCCAATTTTCCAACTGCTGCTCCACCTCCTCTTTCGTCTCCCCACTCAACACAACATCGTCTGCATACATCATGCACCACGGCGCCTCCCCTCTAATCCTGTCCGTCAACACATCGAATACCACATTGAAAAGGAAGGGGGCTCAAAGCTGATCCTTGGTGCAGACCAACTTCCACCCCAAAGCTCTCTGACACACCCACGCTACTCCTCACCTTAGTTGTTACTCCCCTGTACATCCCCTTGATCAGTTTAACATACTTCTCCGGTACCATCTTTTCCCTTAAGCATCTCCAAACTTCCTGCCGTGGTATCCTATCAAATGCCTTCTCCAAGTCAATAAAAACCATGTGCAACGCCTTCTGCCCCTCTCTGTACCTCTCTGCTAACTGTTTCAATGCAAAAACTGCATCTGTCGTTCTCCTTCCCGGCATAAATCCAAACTGTTCCACTGACACTTCCGCTTCGTCTCTCAACCTACTCTCCACTATTCGCTCCCATATCTTCATTGTATGTGATATTAGCTTGATCCCTCTATAATTCGTGCAATCTTGTACATCTCCCTTCTCTTTGAATATAGGCACTAGGATGCTGGTCCGCCACTCACCCGGAATCATCTCCTGGTCAAAAACTTCTGCATTAGATCCCACACCAGATCCACCCCCTCATCTCCCAGTACCTTCCATGCCTCGGCTGGTATCTCGTCTGGGCCAGTCGCTTTGTTATTTTTCATCCTATTCAGAGCACGACTCACTTCCATCCTCCCCACTTGTTCTGTCATAGCTACATTTGGTAATCCATCCTCATAGAAAGATCTTGGGTTTTCTATGACTGTCCTTACGAAAGTTAGTCTCATAAATAATGAAATAACTCGGGTCTCGTGTCCTCAAGATTTAATAGTTGTAATTTTAAGTCAATCTTCCGTCAGTAGTGCTGTGGAAAGCACCTCTCGGGTATAGGCCTACCACACAATTCCTCGTCTATTTCAAAGGCAATTTTCCTGCAATCGTTATTGGAGTTCACGTTCGGTATAGTTCAGTTCCTGCTTAATTAAAGTACCGTTATAAGAAATTCTTCGCTCGCTTATAATAAACAATCCTCTTTCTGTTTTTCGTCTGGTGCATAGGGTTCATATTGTGTGACATTTATCGAGTTAACAATTCAAATAAACAGTGAAGTTGTTGTTGTTGTGTTTGATATTGAGTATTTATACTGGCAATTATTCATAAATATCAAACCTTTTGTACTTAACATTGATTTATAAGCATTGTAATATTAGTCATTGCGAACGTTTGTTTGTTATTTAGTAAAGGGAAAACCAGCTAAGCGTATTTTTTTCCTCATTTGGTACGTTTGGTCATCTGGTGACACAAAATAATTATCTGTTCAATTATCTTGACAATCTACTTAGTTATAAATTACCGCAGCCTGTCTTCAAACTGGTAACCTAACAATTAGGCTCTACAAACTTGTCTCAATTAGGTTGCTACTATAAAGTGGTGACCATAGGCGTTTCAGCATATATGTAGATTATAGGTCACCTTGTCGGTTCATCATTTATGGGTATCCTAAAACCCCTTGTTTTTTGATAAATTCATAATCACATTTAGTTTGCTGCTTTGCAAGAGATCGGCTATGAGCTAATGTTTTTGACAAGAACCCTTCATAAAGAGCATCTTTTAGAGGAAGCTGCAAAGTATGAGTTGTTCGTTCGACTGCTGAGAATTTTCCAAGTTGAAAGTGAGGATCTTTCGCGCATACACTGTTATCGTTACTATCATATTCTTCATTTGATGGAATATATTCTTGCTATTCTTCATTTGATAGAAGCTCAACAGTTTTAACCATATTTGTTGACTGAGTTGTTACTGAAGCAATTTGGGTAACATTCGATTTACTCCCTAAGTACATGTAAAAAAAAATCTCTAATTTCCCCAGAATGTTTTTCTGGAAAATCTTTTACCCATAAAGAGAGTGGATTGTAAAGAATGGTTATGAATGCAGTGTGCATTGATAGCTTAAAATGACCTACTTTCAAAGAAAACATTTTATTTTTCAATTCTTCTTTCACTGATCGAATAATGTTTGTACCACCTTTTTATGTTAATTCCGCAACTTGGTACTTGTAGGTTATCTCCCCCCCACCAATTTTGACAGAATATTTTCGTTAAAACTAACGAAATATCACGACTTAACCTAACCAATTATCAAGGGTGTACAGTTGATCTATTAGGTGCTGGTTAAGTGTGCGGTCTACCTACGATTCGGCGGTCTACCTTTTAATTATAGCTTCTTATCTTGTTTACTAATTGTTTGTTTACATCCCATTGTCAATCGCCCTTGACGATTGGTTAGGTTTAGTCATGATATTTTCGTTAGTTTTAACGAAATATCATGATTAAACCTAACCAATCGTAGGTAGACCGCACACTTAACCAGCACCATCTATTATTATTAATTATAACATTGTTTGGGAATAGTATTTACTATTTACTAATAGATCAACTGTACGCCTTTGATAATTGGCTAGGTTAAGTCGTGATATTTTCGTTAGTTTTAACGAAAATATTCTGTCAAAATTGGTGGGGGGGAGATAACCTACAAGTATCCGCAACTTTTGTAAAGTACATAAGGCATTCTTAATAAGTTTATGATTTTACAGAGTCCAGAGTCCTCTACAGCTGAAAAGGGTCGTCCGCCGACAGTGACGAATTGAACCTCGCAGAATTCAAATTTTCGACGTTCATTGGTCAGCACCAGCAAATTAACATTTGAACTTTACATTTATATTAGATGTATTGGAATTTAAGTTAATACAGTAACAATTTTTAATATTGGGCTTATTTCAATAACAATATATTTTGAATGCCAAATTTTTTCCTATTTTCAGTACAAATACATTTTTCAATCGAGTAAGGTAAATTATTTTAATATTAATTCCATTTCCGATACAGATATACACCCACTTTTCAGTCCTGGACTATTAACCAATGTATACTGTTCAATTATTATTTCAATAATGGATCCAAAATACTCCAAATAAATGTCATAACACTACGTATATATAGATATAGATATAGATAAATAGATAGATATATAAATTGTGTATAATTTAAGTAATTATTCCCATGAAAGATAAATCTGATTCTCTCATATTTGCCAGTTCTGAAGGTGCAGTACTTAAACTTCTATGTTTTTTATGCTGAAAAGTGTAATTGTGTATTCTCTCTGCGGTGTCTTTTGAACAATAAAGAATTTAAATTCAAATTTGATTATTGTCTCCAATGTGCAGATTGCGCTTGTGGAAACAATAGCGTTCTTTATTGGTTTGCGACTAAAAATAAAGGTGCGAATATCAAATTAATGTATTGTAAATAAGTTTGCTTTAAAATTAATATTTTAATGAAACATCGTTGTAATTAATGAAGGAAGTTTGATGAAGTTTATAGATTTATTTTGATCTAAAATTTTGAAAATTAAACACAAACCACGAAATATCTCTCTCTCTCTCTCTCTCTCTCTCTCTCTCTCTCTCTCCACAAAGACCGCACCCGTGGGGAGCGGGTAGGGGTACTAATATACGTTAGGGACACGTTGAATCCGGTTGACTACCAATTCCGATCGGAACGGGAGCTGCTTGGCGTCGATCTGAACCTGGGAGGGAAGAACTATAGGTTAATCTTGGTGTACAGACCTCCGCATCTCTCCCTCGAGGAGGATACAGCCCTGTACACCGAACTCCGTAGCCTGCTAGGGTGTGTGTAGTTTTAGGAGACTTCAACTGTCGCGGCATAAACTGGGAAGACAGGACTGCTGATGCCGAGGGGAGGAGGCTAGTTGACTTTGCTGAAGAGAACTTCCTGACTCAGTGGGTCAAAAGGCCTACCCAAAGCGAAAGCGTTCTAGACTTAGTATTCACGACCGAAGACAACCTCGTCACTGGCCTCACCGTTGACGAATCGTTGGGTGGGAGTGATCACGGTCTGATTAGGTTTTGTGTCTGCGACCCTCGGGTGAAGCGTAGTAACTCGCAAGGCAGTAAGCTCGATCTACGGCGGGTGGACTTTGTTGGCCTCCAGGATAGCGTAGGTGAGATAGGGGTAGAGGTCGGTGGCGATGTTGAGGGAGTGTGGAGTGCATTCCAGGACCAGTTTATGGTGCTGCAGTCTTCTGCCATACCCTCAAAACCGATCACCCCTGCTTCAACGCAGCCTAAGTGGTTTAGTCAAGACATCGCTTCGGCTATCTGAAATAGGAAAGCTATGTATAGGAGGCGAAGGCCAATCGTTCCCACGAGAACACTGAGGCGTATGTCCGCCTGTGCAGGGAAGTCAAGGCGAAGGTTAGGCTAGCCAAACGTAACGAAGAACTCCGGGTGGCAAGTCTCTGCAAGGCGAACCTTAAGGAATTTTTCAGTTATGTTAATAGTAGAAAGCCATTAGAAGCATGAGAGGCCCGTTAAAGGATCCCAGAGGCACGCTGCCGACCTCCGACGTGGACATCGCTAATGTGCTGAAGGAGTACTTTGCGGGAGTATTCACCAGAAAGGACAACCGCGTCATCCCCGAGCCAGGCGTCAGGCACGACGGTGCTCGCCTGGATAGTGTTCGGTGTACCGCGACAGACGTTGCCGATAGAATAGACAAACTGAACGCGTTTAAGGCTCCTGGGCAGGACCAGTTCCTCCCGAGAGTCTTGCGGGAGGTGTGCGACCAGGTGGCTCCCCACCTGGATACAGACTTCAACAAATCGTTGGAGACGGGCCAGGTGCCTGGTGACTGGAGGGAAGCCAACGTGAACCCTATCTTTAAGAAAGGGGATCACGAAAGTCCAGGGAACTATCGTCCCATTAGTCTCACTTCGGTCGTAGGTAAATTATTAGAGGGGATAATAGCGGATAGGATCGTTGACCATTTGGATTCCTACAAGCTGTTTGGGGACTCCGAACATGGGTTTAGGCAGCATAGGTCGCGTCTCACCAACCTAATCGAGTTTTTCCACGTCATGTGGAGTGAGTACGATAAGAGTAGGGCGATTGATATACTTTACCTCGACTTTGATAAGGCACCTCACTGCCGGCTAATGGCCAAAGTCCGAGCGCTGGGTATCGATGGGGAAATAGGTAGCTGGATTGGAAACTGGCTGAAGCATAGGCGGCAGAGAGTTGTAATTAAAGGGGCTACCTCGGGTTGGGCCTCGGTCACTAGCGGGATTCCTCAGGGTTCCGTTTTGGGGCCACTGTTGTTTATCATTTACATAAATGATATCGACGGTGGTATCGTCAGTAGGATCGCCAAATTCGCTGATGACACCAAGCTTGGGGCCAATGTTGGGACGCTCGAAGCGATCGAGCAACTGCGTGCGGACTTAGGTAGGATAGGAGAGTGGTCCGAAAAATGGTAAATGCCATTTAACTTGAGTTAATGCAAGGTCATGCACATTGGCTACGCCACTCCCAAGTCGGACTACTCCATGTTTGGGAGTAATATCGAGGCCACTGATTTAGAACAGGACTTGGGTGTGCTAATTAGCAGCGGCCTTAAGTTTACCAAACACTGCGTAGAGGTGGAGAAGAAAGCCCAGAAGCTGTTGGGTTATATCAGGAGGCAATTTCGATTTCGGAACAAGGAGATTGGCTCTCTCTGTACAATTCTCTGGCTCGGCCGCACCTGGCGTACGCTGTGCAGTTCTGGTCTTCCACCTTCAGGAAAGATATTGACAAGCTGGAGCGAGTCCAGGCGAAAGCCACAAAATTAATCGCTTCTGTTAGGCATATGGGCTACAATCGACGCTTACACGCCCTGAATTTGCTTTCGCTGGAAACTCGGAGGCTGCGCGGTCAATTCATCGAGGTTTTCAAGCTCTTACACGGGTTCGACGATGTCGATTTTAGAAGTATGTTTAGTTTAAATGATAACTCAACTCGCAACAATGGTTCGAAGTTGGATTTGAAACCGTTTAGCACTAGTGTGTGTGGGAATTACATTACCTGTAAGATCTGTGACACGTGGAACAGGCTACCTTCAGAAGTTGTGAACATTCCTCTGTGGATTAGTTCAAGAAAAGGTTAGACCGAATCTTGCACACGATTTGAGGATGTGTGTTATTGTCTTCTCGGATGGCTGTTCAAGAAGCTAGCTGTGACAATGTGTAGGAATTTTCCCCTGCCACCCGTTGCCATTGGTACCGCTTCGGTATGGGCCGCAAGGCCTTTTGAGGTACTTCTTTTCCTTGTAACTCTTTATAACTCTCTGTGGCATAAATTCATAAAATCAAAAGCAAATTGGGAACAGTTCAACAACTTATTTTCTTATCATTTAACTCCCGATTTTGAGCTTATGACTTCTGATTTTGAGTTTACGTTTGATGGAAATTAAAATATTTAACCCTTTAACGACGGGTATATTTTTCTTTAAACCTAAAAGTATAAGAATTATTGTTATTCATGACTAAATATTTCAGTAACTAATCACTTAAATGACACACCTTTGGGTTCCTTTTCTCACCACTAAACCACACACATATAAACATGTTGAAGTACTCGTACATGTTGAAACGTTATATTGTAGTATAATTTATATTATTATTTTCGGTCGGACCGTAAGCCACGATCGTGGCTCGGAGCAATGAAGAAGTTAAAACGATTCATTCTTTTAGCATTGAATCTATAATGGCTCTCATGCGAGCTTTGATAGGACAATTTAATTGTGCAGTTCCAGTCGTCCTTTAAATTAGTTTCATGGACGACTTTATTCCTTTCTTTTTCGGTCTCACGTTCATCCTTTGCTCTCTTCGAGATCCGATTACAGGCATACAAATCGGTTCTTCTCTGAGCGTGGGAAACACGACTGCTAAACTGCGAGCAGTTTGTACTTGTATTCCGTTTTATGTGGTGTATAGCTGTTACTTATTACAACACGAATTATTCATGAAATTTAAAGATTGGATCACCTGAAGATCAGGCCCCCCCCACCCCAGCCTTCTTTAGTTAGCCTTATAAGGCTAACTAACAAAAATATCACGACCTAACCTAACCAATCGTTAGGTCAACTGTACGCCCTTGACGATTGGTTAGGTTAGGTCGTTATATTTTCGTTAGTTAGCCTTATAAAGCTAACTAAAGAAGGCTAGGGGCCCTGATCTTCAGGTGATCCAAAGATTTTATTGGTAAAGCAGCTTTAAAAATTAAGAAGTTAACTTTTTTACAATAATATTTACATATTAAATGTAAAATCTCTGCCCCATATTAGACAAACTGTCTACTTTTTATGGTGGGTTTTATATCATTATCATTTCAGTGGCAAATGATGCGCTCATCACGACTCTAAATGAAGAAATGAAATAAATTAAATACCGAGACCCCCATGAAGTATATTTGCATCTATTACATTTTACTTCTTCAATTAATACAAATTACGAAGTGTAAGTACATGCCATTTCGCTTATATAGAGTCAAAATACACACTATATTTGTATGCTCGCGTTATCATTGAAACTTTCCTTCCCCAAAGGTTCAACAAAATGGTAGGTTAAGAAATGAGTGCATAATTTCTCTGGCGTCGCAACACCAAAGTAATTCATTAACGTACCGATGCTGTTACAGAAAATATCAATTTTATATATAGTAATTTAATAATATTTTCTTTAATGCTTAATCTGTAATATGGATTAGGTATAAAGTTTGAAGAATATGTATCACAATCACCACCACCACGGAAATTATTCTCACATTCTACACCTTGAATAAGAAGAGTGCACCAGAAATATGCAAGCAATGTTTTTCATACAGAACCAAAGATTTAAGGCCAAATACAGATTTCGGGTTTATCTCGATATACTGTTAAGACGTATCATATTTCTTAACTCGTCTCTTTCGTTTAATATTCCTACTCTCCAACCAAAATTACTGATACCTTTTAAAAGAAATTTATTATTAATGTTGTCTCACAGCATACAATACGACCGTAACTATTGATAGCCAGAATGTGGAAAACACGTAAAAAACACAGTGAATGACTCCGCAGAGCTGGGCACTTGCGTTTTTTTTGCGGTACTGCGGTACTGCGGTACTACCGTGTTGGTCGGTACCGCGGAAAGTACCGCGGGAAATTTGAATGCGGTAGCGGTACTGCTGTACTTTCAGCGATCCTTTGCGGTACTGCGTTATGCGGTACCGGTTTGGTAGTGCGGTAGTAGTACCGCAGTACCGCAGTACCGCAAAAAAACGGGCAAAAAACCGCAAGTGCCCAGCTCTGTTAAATATCAGAATGAGGCTCCTGCTTGGAGTAGGATCCGACATAAAAAGCTTTTTCCACTAGTGATGAGTTGCGTGAGGAATAAAGTCTTGGTAGAGCGTTCATCCTCTACACTAGTTAATGCTCGGTAATGATGCTACGAGCTGCTCATACTCTAAATAGGTGTATGAGCAGAAAAGTAGGTTACTCAATATGAAAACTGTGAAAAAATCTTTTAATTTTATTTAAGGTATATATATATATATATATATATATATACAGGAGAGAGAGAGAGAGAGAGAGGGAGTTACAAGGAAAAGAAGTACCTCAAAAGGCCTTGCGGCCCATACCGAGGAAGTACCAATGGCAACGGGTGCCAGGGAAAATTTTCTACATCCTCAAATAGTGTGCAAGATTTGGTCTAACCTTTTCTTGAAGTGATCCACAGAGAGAGAGAGAGAGAGAGAGAGAGAGAGAGAGAGAGAGAGAGAACATTTTATTCTGTAAAGAAATTTTTAAATAAATAAAAAAATTTTGTTTTGAGAACATAATTGTTAAATCAATATAGCGTGAGAAAAATGCGATAAGGGTAATCAAACGGCTTTTTCAGTAGAGTTTAAATTTTATATCTAAATTTACAAGGAAGACCTCGTTATGTTTTTATAATCATGAACATATATATACGCAGATAGGAAGATTATGTATGCAGAGAGATAAGGATGACCAATGTTTCGTCATAATCTGAATAACTTCTTTGGGATAACTTATCTCGAAGACGTTACATCGCGTACATAATAAAACCTGCTCAGCTAATTTAATTTAATTTATTTTCCTGCTTCAGCGATCATGACCTAATCAGTGATCTGCCTCGAATAACGAAAATTTTCTCTCTTTCATATATATATATTATATATATATATATATATATATATATATTATATATATATATATATATATATATATATATACATTTAACTGCAATAACCACGCAGTATATTAATAAACGACGTAAGTATAGAGGAGTGTTCTGCACACGAGGAAGAGAAATAACGAACAAATGAAAAATGAGGTGACCGCCCGGGAATCGAACCCAGGACCTTCCGATTGCCGGTCAGACATGCTACCACTACACTACGGGCCTCGATCAGTCAGAAGTCGCAATTCTCCTACATAGGGCAGAAACCAATGCCTTGAGAGGGCACCCTCGCAAATCGTGAATATGTACATTTAACTGCAATAACCACGCAGTATATTAATGTATAGAAACGTCGTTTCTATACATTAATATACTGCGTGGTTATTGCAGTTAAATGTACATATTCACGGTTTGCGAGGGTGCCCTCTCAAGGCATTGGTTTCTGCCCTATGTAGGAGAATTGCGACTTACTTCTGACTGATCGAGGCCCGTAGTGTAGTGGTAGCATGTCTGACCGGCAATCGGAAGGTCCTGGGTTCGATTCCCGGGCGGTCACCTCATTTTTCATTTGTTCGTTATTTCTCTTCCTCGTGTGCAGAACACTCCTCTATACTTACGTCGTTTCTATACATATATATATATATATATATATAACCTTTGGTTTGCTTCCGCCCGAATTGTTCATTCTGACGAAGGTCAAGCTTTTCACTCCACCTTAGACCTACAGTTTAACGTAGAATCCGAACTACGCCCCACCAGTAGCCCAGCGTCTTAACCACTAGGCCACCCAGGGTACCCATTTAGCTACCGACCACTTTCTTTATTGTGTGGAAGGATGAACAGCTGGGTTTTGCTGCGCGCCGGCTGCCGTCGCGGGGTCTCGATCCAGGGGCCGATGGATTCGTAGTCAGCGACGCTAACCACTACACCACCGAAGCGCATATATATATATATATCAGGAGGAGATTCTAGACACCAATTGACTAGGGAAGTACTCTTGGGAGGACGTTCGGCAGGAGACACGGAGTGTTGGAAATCCCGTTTCTCCTGTCACCGTCTACTTCAGCTGATCTTTTTCCGCGTCTCATCTACTCCGTGAACAGTCCAGCATGTTCATAAATACACACTTTTTCTATTACACTGTGCAACAATTTTTTGTTTTGTTGAATTTTTGATCTTTTCTATATGTTTCGGCCACGCTGATTACAGATTTGGCATCGGTTTTGCTCGGAAAACTATAGTTTTTATATGGTCAAATTTAGAAATCTTACTTTTTTCACCATTTTTAAGGCATTTTTCTGAGATAGCAAAAGTAATTTCAAGTGCAAAATTCAAAATGTCCCCAAAACTGGGGTTTATTAGTAATGTTTTTTTTGGTTAAGGCCCATTATTAAGTATTTGTACACATTTGGTTTCTTATTTCTGTTTATAAAATGTTTTTTTTTGTATTTTTCAGATATTTGAATTAGAATTATATGGTGATGGCTACCAATAGGCCCTGCAGACACTCTACACATTCAACTTGTTATGTTTGCGGCCATTACATCAATCCAAAGCAAATAAAGCACAAAATTGACACAGGAACGAAGTTTTGTACAGCATATCACGCTTACTTTTGCATGCCCATGGGATCAAGATAAATCATGGACACTTCACTTTTGCTGTGGAAGCTGCCGTTCCACATTAGAAGGATGGCTGCGAGGTACCAGAAAAGGCCTGCCATTTGCTATTCCTCGCATTTGGAGGGAGCAAACCAATCACCACGATGATTGCTACTTCTGCATGGTGGACATTTCATTCTACAAGAGAGGTAAAGGTCGAAAAAATGTCCTATATTCAAATATCCCATCTTCTATTGCCCCAGTCCCCAATAATGAAAATTTACCCGTTCCATGCCCACCCACCATAGAGGAAATAGAAGAAACGCCTTTAATATCCTCCGATGAAGATGAAGATGCTGACTTCGAGGCAAGCTCCAATACGTCACCCCATTTCCCCAACCAGAAAGACATAGACGACCTAATCAGGGATATGAAACCTTACGTAAACCTAAACCAATGCAGAAATTATGACGTCCCGCCTTAAAGGGTGGAATCTTTTGGACCCAGGTGTCAAGATCTCTTTCTACAGGAATAGGCATTTGCGATACGCTTCTTTCTACTCCTGTTTTGCATCGAGCTCTCTTTGCTACTGCTGTGATGTGAATGGCCTTTTTGCTGAGATAGGAACTGAATACAGCCCTGCTGATTGGCGTTTGTTTATTGACAGTTCAACTAGAAGTTTAAAAGGCATCGTACTACATAATGGAAACATGTTTCCATCTATTCCTGTGGCTCATTCGGTTGAATTGAAGGAAGAATATGAAACTTTAAAGCAGTTGCTAGACAAAATAAACTACATTGAACATAGATGGGATGTATGTGGAGACTTCAAAATGCTAGGATTCCTGCTTGGACCACAGGGCGGTTACACTAAATATTTGTGTTTCCTCTACCTTTGGGACAGCAGAGCAGATGGTAAGCACTTTGTCAGAAAGGAATGGCCAGTAAGAAATGAGCTTAATCCAGGTAAACACAATGTTCTTAACGAAGCCCTTGTTCCAACAGACAAAATTTTGCTACCCCCGCTGCATATCAAGCTTGGTCTTATTAAGCAGTTCATCAAACCTTTGGATGCTGAAATCCATGCTCTTTATCATAAACGTTCAATGTTTCCCAAACCTTCTGAAGCTAAAATCAAGGGAGGCATATTTGTTGGACCTCAAGTCAGACGCATGTTAGCATCTAAAGAGTTAGAAGAAAAAATTACAGCTCTTGAAAAAAATGCTCAGCAGTCGTTTCGGCTTGTAGTCCATGGATTTTTAGGTAACAAGAAGAACGACAACAACAAAGAGCTAGTAGAAAATCTACTAAAACACTTTCAAAGGTTAGGTTGTAGAATGTCCCTGAAGTTACACTATCTGGACTAGCATTTAGAATTCTTCAGACCAAATTTGGGTGACGTAAGTGAAGAACATCGTGAACGTTTTCACCAAGATATCCAAACCATGGGGAGGAGATATCAAGGGAAATGGGACGAAGCTATGATGGGCGACTATATCTGGTGTTTAATACGAGATAATCTACGGGACTACAAGAGAAAAAGTCGCTCAAATGTATACTTTTAAGTATTATCCGTTTAGATTTGTGAACATATTTGTATGCATATTATATTTGGGTGCATTACATATATATTATATACACATTATATATACACATTATATATTTTCAAATATGAAATATATTTATTTTGCTTTCCTTTTCTTCATTGTGATTTTCCTCTCTGATAAGCCACTAGGTACAAAAATAGATTATAGTTTTCAGAAGAAACTAGAGTTTTCACGAGAAAACTAATGCGATTTTTTAATTCAGCGCACCCAAAAACATAAAGAAACACCAAAAAAAATAAGATAAACATAAATTTTCCAAACTTTTGTTACATAGTGTTATTCACTACACATACAAGTATTTTACACATTACACAATCTTTTCAAAATTTAAAAAAAAATGACATTGTGAGCCTCGGAGACCTTGATTTTGGCTCTCCTTTTTCTATAGGAGGGCATTTTTACGGTCGCGCGCCCTTGGCCCCTCCTTCCTGCATATATATGTTGGCAGTTTGTTTGGAAACTTTCAGCCTTGAGTGAACTGCTATAATTTGGTATATGGCGTTCGGATTATTCTGGCGTTTAATGAAAGCAGAGTTGATAGAGCCGATTTGCTCTTTTTTGAAAAATCTCTAGAATTACTCTCTCCTTCCTCAACTATGGATTGGTGTGTGTGTGTGTGTGTGTGTGTGTGTGTATAATCATAAAGTATGCAGAGCGTGCATAAATTGGTATTTGTAGTATGAGTAATTTTGTTTTTCACGGTCTCCATGTTCAGGATGAAGAATACACTATACCAGTGTTTCTAAAACTAGTGCTGTTAAGGGTACGAAGGGTTATCTGTGAGGCATACAAACTTTATACTTATTGCGCTAATGATAATTTTAAAAATAATTAAAAAGAAAAAAGAAAATAGGTGAAAAGCTTTTTAATCTCATACCTCGTTTTTAAAACATTCGATTTACACTCATTTGCATTATAAAATTAACATAAAATCCTAAATTATCAGATGACACGGGCTTCTTCAAAGTTCTTTTCAACTTTCCCTCGCGGTACTTGTGCGCTATCGGTCTCGTGGGGATATTTAGCCTTAGATGGAGTTTACCACCTGCTTTGGGCTGCACTCTCAAGCAACCCGACTCTCGGGAGGAGCCCTAGAGCGGGTCCACCGGCTCATCGCCCCGTACGGGCCTTACACCCTCTTTGGGCAGCAAGACTATGTTCAATAAATACTTAAGCGAGTCCGGGGTCGCCCGAGACTCCTCCCATACGCGGCATCCCTCGCAAGTCCTTAGCCATTACAGCGGGACCTGCTACATCAGTCTTTTACTCTGGAGCGAGAGATGGGGGACTTAGACGAAAAGGTTTAAGAACCTCTGCGCTTTACCATCATTGCGAAAGAACGAATAATCCTTAATTCTCACTTTATTTAATAAAGGTGTTATTGAACCGATATTTTAATCTTTTGATATCGATGCCTTCGTATGAAACTGTAATTAAACTGCACAAAGTTAATTGAATGTGTCTTAAAATTCTTATATACGCAGAAACTGAAGAATAATTTTCTGTCCTTCATACGAGATGACTCGCTATAATATGAAAACAACTTTTGTGTCATAATCTCTGGAAGAGAATTTATGTAAAACCTTTTCGTTGTATTAAGTAAAATTAATAAAATTTATCGAAATTAATTTTTGTTTAATTCTTCGAGCATCTGTTTTAAATGACGTTCTATACAAGACCGAACAGCTCATAATCTTCGGAGGTTCATGCAATTATTTCCTTATTCTTTATATACTGGATTCTCTACTTCTCACATAATGACTTCAGAACATCATTAAAACCAATAGCAGGCTTACAAGTTTAGCTATATTTTTAAAACTTTTACGTCATGCTTAGTTTTAACTTCCATTTGCATAACACTTTTAAAATAATTCATTTCGATATGAAACCTCTAAAAGTTCAGAATATTAAATAACCGAATAAATATAGTGCTTTAGTTTAAGTGAAATCCCTAAGAATGGGTCACAAAAACTGCAAGAACGCGCGTACCACCATCAGTTGGATAATTATTTAACACAAAAATCTACTTTGTTGTAAAACTTTTCACTGAAAAAAATTTGTTTTACTGGACAAGCAAACAACAGACTAACAGACAACAGACTGGCTTTTTTATTATCATTAAACACGATCTGCTTCAGATTAAACTACTTCATTCATTACAAATAATTTCCCTAATTTTGAGTGATACGTTAAATATAAGCAGGTATTAAAGAAAAGTATATAATAGATAAGAGGAAACATTTTTTTCCATTTTCAGAAACTAGTGAAAGGAATTTTTTTCCAATATAAGAGAAAATTTCCTATTCAAAATGCTTTCAAAGCTTCATTAAATGAGTCGGAAGTAATTATTGCTTCTTTTTTTCCTTAGTCGATTATTGCGTCAGTTTTTTGGAATGTATTAAAGGTCATGTGTTACTCCAGACAATATATTTTGTAAAATAACGCTGGAATTTAGTAATAGATTTCTATTCATAGAATTTATTTTTCAAGAGTAATGTTGTAAATTTTAATGTTAGATCTGACGATTCCTTTTGCGTTGTTTTGTGTTCACTGGTTCAATACCATTTCCTGGACTTGATTTAGCGTTTCTTTGTGTTTTCTCTTATCGTCTTTTCACGAAATTAAGGAAAGGAAAATATATTTTCTTTACTTAAGTTTTATATATTTGTGTCTTCGCATATTTGCTCTTTCATATAAAGTGTTACTTTTATAGCCTGCTATAAAACGGAATTGGCTGCAATGCTTTCTTACGTTCTTCATTACACGCACCACTGAATCCAAAATCCTAACTAACGATTAAGGACGAGAAGACAGAGTGTGAAACTCGCTTATTAAACAATTGTCTTGATATATTTCATATTCTCCCTCAAAATTCACTCGTCTTTCTGCAAATGACAACACTTTAAACGGAGCTCCGAAACTTAATGCACCGAATGGTTCCCGACCTCACAGTGAACAATGACACCCTCCGTCTCCGAGTGCCGGAGAATATCTCCGAAATTAACGGCTTTTATGTCCTGCTGTCAGCGTCGCCAAAACGACTCCAGTCCACAAATTACTTCCGATGGCTCTCAACTGGTCGGAAGTGTATATATATATATATATATATATATATATATATATATATATGTGTGTGTGTGTGTGTATGTGTGTGCGTGTGTGTGCGCGCGCGTGGGCGTACCTAAACAGATTGGAAAAGCAGTGTGACGCGTGGGCTGCACAACTCATTTGGGGCACATTGTGATGCAGAGGTGACTTCGAAATCAGCGCAAAGGAAGGACGATTTGCGAATGACGGAAACGGAGCATTCCAGAAACGAACAATTGCAGGTGACAATGCCAGACCTCATTACGGGTTTCGCGTTTAAGTCATTTTCATTCTATAAATTCTCAGTGATCTTTTGTCGTATATACACGGTAGGCTACGAAAGAGGAAAGTAAATTAAAAATTTATAACAAATTTATTAACCATGGATGAAAATAAACAGTAAATTGTGGATGATACCCAAATCCAAAAGGTTTTTGTGCCACCTACACTTTACATTCTATGTATACACCTTTTTCTCACACATGTGTGAATACGCATCGAGAAATTACACATCACTTTTCGTAGTGTTTCTTGATGAATAGTGGCAGAATTTTATGATTGAGTCTTTCAATCTGGAATCAACGAAGTCTTGGCCTTGAACACTCTTTCTGTGACAAAGATTCATAGAAAAATGTAAAAACATAAGTTGGGTTGTCTGAGGTTCATGGAAACTCACTTTTGTGAAAGATTAAGCCAAACTTTCCCTTGAGCCAGTTTAAATATTCATTACTCTCTTAAAAACTATCGGCCGTGTGTACCTCAGATTCGAGCTGAAAAGAACCCGGACTAAACACACTGTAAAATATAAAGTACTTCAGAGGTATATACATAGTGGGTCGATAGTAGATAGAGAGTAGCTGAAACGGTTATCTACTTGACAGGCGGTGCCCTCTGAAACTAATTGAAAAAAATTGCTATACTGTAACAGGATAA